>CAUYLG010015184.1:0-58585 GCA_963573385.1 Cacajao melanocephalus | reverse complement strand
TTTTCTTTCAGGATGTTGAATATTGGCCCTCACTCTCTTCTGGCTTGTGAGGATTTTGCAGAAAGATCCACTGTGTGTCTGATGGGCTTCCTTCCATTTGTGGGTAACCCGAACTTTCTCTCTGGCTGCCCTTAGCGTTTTTTTCCTTCATTTCAACCCTGGTGAATCTGAGGATTATGTGCCTTGGGGTTGCACTTCTTGAGGAAAATCTTCCTGGTATTCTCTGTATTTCCTGGACTTGAATGTTGGCTTGCCTTTCTAGTTTGGGGAACTTCTCCTGGATAATATCCTGAAGAGTGTTTTCCAGCTTGAATTCATTCTCTCCTTCACATTCTGGTACACCTATCAAACATAGATTAGGTCTTTTCACATAATCCAATATTTCTTGGAGGCTTTGTTCATTTCTTTTCACTCTTTTTTTCTCTAATCTTGCCTTCTCATTTTATTTCATTGAGTTGATCTTCAATCTCTGATATCCTTTCTTCTGCTTGGTCGATTCGGCTATTGAAACTTGTGTATGCTTCGCAAAGTTCTCCTGTTGTGTTTTTCAGCTCCATCAATTCATTTACATTCCTCTCTAAGCTGTTTATTCTCATTAGCATTTTGTCAAACCTTTTTTCAAGGTTCTTTTTTTTTTCTGAAAGAAAGAAAAAGAGAGAAAAGAAGAAAGAAAGAAAGAAAAAAAAGAATGTAAGAGAGAAAGAAAGAGGAAGAGAAAGAGGGAGAGAGTCAAGGTTCTTAGTTTCTTTGCGTTTGTTTAGAACGTGATCTTTTAGCTCAGAGAAGTTTGTTTTTACCCACCTTCTGAACCCTGTTTCTGTCAATGCTTCAGACTCATTCTCCATCCAGCCTTGTTCCCTTGCCGGTGAGGAGTTTTGATCCATTGTAGGAGGACATGTGTTCTGGTTTTTGTAACTCTCATCCTTTTTTGCACTGGTTTCTTCCCACCTTTTTGGATTTATCTCCCTGTGGTCTTTGTGGTTGGTAACTTTCAGATGGTGTCACTGAGTGGACATCCTTTTTGTTGCTGATGAAGTTATTTCCTTCTGTTTCTTAGTTTTCCTTTTAACAGTCAGGCCTCCCTGCTGTAGGACTGCTGAGGTCCACTCCAGACCCTGCTTGCCTGGGGATCAGCTGCAGTGGCTTTAAATAGTAAGGGTAGCTGCCAGTTTCTTCTCTTATTTTTGTCCCAGAAGGATACCCGCCAGATGTCAGCCTTAGCTCTCCTTTATGAGGTGTCTCTTTGGTTATATGGGGGTCAGGGAGCTGCTTGAGGAGACAGTCTGTCCCTTATAGGAGCTCAAGTGCTGAGCTGTGAGCTCTGTTGTTCTGTTCAGAGCTGGTGAGCAGGTATGTTTTATTCTGCTGGGGCAGGTATGTTTAATTCTGCTGCAGTGGAACTTATAACCACCTTTTTTTCCCCAGATGCTCTGTCCTGGGAAGGTGGGGCTTTATTTACATGTTCCTGTCATTCTGCTGCCTTGTTTTAGAGATGCCCTGCCCAGTTAGGAGGTAGCCTAGTCACAGTCTGCCAGCAGAGGCATTGCTGAGCTGCCGTGGGCTCTGCCCAGCTGCTGTGTGAACTTCCTTGCAGTTTTGTTTATAGTGGTATAGTTAGAACTCCCTCAGTAATGGCAGTCTGCCTCAGTAATGGTGGACTGTCTTTGTAATGGCGGACTGCCTCGGTAATGGCAGACTGCCTTGGTAATGGTGGACTGCCTCGGTGATGGCGGACTGCCTCGGTAGTGGTGGACTTCCTCGGTAATGGTGGATGCCCTTCCCCCCACAGAGCTGGACCATCCTAGGTCCAGCTGTGCTTGCTGTGAAACTCTCAATCCAGAGCATTTCAGATTGCTGGTCTTTGTAGGGTTGGGACCAGCCAAGCCAGATCACCTGGCTCCCTGTTTCAGCTTGCTTTTTTTCAGTTGAATGGGCGACTCTGTCTCTCAGGCATTCCAGTTGCCAGTTGAAATGACACCCAGATTTGTGTGAATTTTTGTGTGGAGACCTGCTGCGCCAACTGAAACAGCCACGCTGGAGACTCGTGGCACTTTTCCGCCCGGTTGTCTCCTGATCTGTGGGCAGTAAAAATTCATTTGGAAATGCAGTGATCACTCACCCTCTGCATTTTCACTGGGAACTGCAATCCAGAGCTGTTCCTATTCGGCCATCTTCCAGAAGTATGTTCTTAAATTTTTATGAGTTTGTCTATTTTCTGAGTTCTTGTTATTGATTTCTAGTTTTATTGCATTGTAGTCAGAAAAGATACTTGATATGATTTCTGCTTTTTTGTATTTGTTTAGACTTTGTATTTTGATCTAAGATGTGGTCTATTCTGGAGATTAAATCATGTAGTGATGAAAATAATTAATATTTGGGTAAAATGTTCTGTAAATGCCAGTTAGGTCTATTTGATCTAGTATGTATTTCTATCCTACTGTTTCTCTTTTTATTTTGTCTTGATGACTTGTCCACTACTGAGAGTGTGGTGTTAAAGTTGCCTAATATTATTGTTTTGCATTCTATTTCTCCCTTTAGATCTGTTCATATTTACATACTTTGACCTTCCATTTTGAGTACACACCTATTTATGATTGTTATATTGTTTTCTTGATTATGATTATGTAATGACCTTATTCTTCTCTTTTTATAAACTTAGATTTGTAGTCTGTGTTATCTGCTACTACTATAACTAATTCTGCTCTTTACTGGTTTCCAGTTGTATGGAATATCTTTTGTCACTCCTTGACTTTCAGCCTATATGTGTCTTTATGGGTAAAGTGTGTTTCCTGAATGAAGCATGTAGTTGGGTACTGGTTTTTACAATCCATTCAGCCACTGTAGGTCTTTTAATAGGAGAATTGAGACCATTTACATTCAGAGTTATTATTGATAAGTGAGGACTTACTCCTGCCAGTTTGTGTCTTGTTTTCCGGCTGTTTTGAGACTCTTTTCTTCTTCCTTCTTACTGTCTTCCTCTGTGGATAAGTGGTTTTTTTTTTCTCATAGTAGAGTTTACTTTGTTGCTTTTTTATTTTTAGTGAATCTATTATAAGTTTTTGTGCTGTGGTTACCATAAGGCTTACAAAAATAATTATATAGATATAACAAGTTATTTTAAATAGATGACAACTTATCTTAGATCACAAATAGAAAAATAGAAATCAAGGCAAAAAAAACACAGAAAAAATTCTACATGTTAACCTTATCTCCTCCACATTATGACTGTTATTTGTCTCAACTTACATGTTTTTATATTACATATCTCTTTACTTGTTTCTATAGCTATTATTGTTTTTGATAGATTTGCTTATGTGCTTCATTCTAGAATTATGAGTGGATTTCACACCATAATTACATTAATAGAATATTCTGGGATTGTCTTAATGCTTAATTTTACCTGTGGGCTTTTGTTTTTGTTTTTGTTTTTTTGTTTGTTTGTTATTGTTTTGAGACAGAGTCTCACTCTGTCACCCAGGTTGGAGTGCAGTGGCAGGATCTTGGGGCTCACTGCAGCCTCTGCCTCCTGGGTTCAATTTATTCTCCTGCCTCAGCCTCCTGAGTAGCTGGGATTACAGGTATGTGCCACCACACCCGGCTAATTTTTGTAATTTTAGTAGAGATGGGTTTTCTCAATGTTGTTAAGTCTGGTCTCGAACTCCTGACCTCATGATTCACCTGCTATGGCTTCCCAAATTGCTGGGATTACAGGCATGAGCTACCACACCCGGCCTACCTGTGGGTTTTATACCTGAAAACTTTTCTTTTTGCATGTTCATGTTTGTTTATTTTTTTCAGATTTAAGAGCTCCCTCTATTATTTATTGTAAGATGGAAATAGTGGTGGGGAATTATCTCAGCTTTTCTTTGTTTCTGAAAGATTTTCTCTCTCATTTATATTTGAAGAATAATTTTGCTGAGTACATAGTATTCTTGAAAAGTTTATATTTCCCTATCTACTATGAAAATGTTCCACTCCTTCCTGACATGTATGGTTTTTGTTGAGAAGTTTGTTGTCAGACAAATTGGAGTTCATTTAATTTGATTCACTTCTTTTCTCTTACCGCTTTTAGAACCCTCTCTTTGTCCTTGAAATTTAAGGGTTTGATTGTTATATGCATTGTGGTGGTCTTTTTGGGTTGAATATGCTTGGGGTTCTTAGGCCTTTCTGTATCTGCATATTTACACCTTTCTCAAGTTTTGGATAGTTTTCTGTTCTAATTTCTTTGAATAAACTTTGTTCTTTTTGCACATGTTCAGCTCCCTCTTGAACACTAATAACTCTTAAATTTATTATTTTGAGGTAATTTTCTATATCTTGGTAGGCAGTCTTCATTCTTTTTCATTTAAAAAAATGTTTCTCCTCTGTGTAATTTCACATAGCCAGTCTTTAAGCTTACTGATCTTTTTCTCTCCTTGTCCACTATGCTGTTGAGAACCTCTAATGAATTCTTCAGTGTAACAAATGTCTATTTTAGTTCCATGATTTTTGTTCGATTTTTAAAATGATTGTTTCAATTTTCGTCAAATTCCTCTGATAAATTTCTGAATTGCTTTACTGTGTTATCTTGGAGATCACTGAGTTTCCTTAAATCTGCTATTTTGAATTCTTTTTCAGAGAGCTTACAATTTATTGTCTCATTAGGATCAGTCACTGCATTGTTGCTTATCCTGTTGTGGAGGTCATGGTTCTGTGTTTTTTGTTGCTTCTTGTGGGTATACATCTATGTCTTTCCTTTGAATGATTAGTAATTTATTCTAGTTTTCTATTATTAGCTTGTTTTGGCTTTCATTGTATATATTTGCTTGGGAAATCTTTATTGCTCAGTCATTATCTCCTTTTTGGCTCTAGGTAATTCCTTAGATAGGACTGCTGCCTGTTTCAAATGGGAGAGGTCTCAAACAGATTACAGCAGCAGTATGGTAAGGCTGGCTAGGTGTTATGCCCAGTGTCCCCATGAAATGTAACTCCTACAACGTGGTGCTGCAAAATGGCCACTCTTATTTATTATCTTCTTTGGCTAAGTTACAGAACATTGTTTCTAGACCCAGAGATGATAGTCCCACTTCCTCTATTTTTCTCTACCTGTCTTCAGGAACATTTTTCCTTTTGGACAGTCATGAATTTTCCCATGGGTTAAGGCAGGGACAGGTCTCCTGCAAGGGCACCAAGGTGGTACAGAAGCTGATTGACCACCTCAATCTCATTTTCTCTAGTATAGAAGCCATAAGTTGGCGGAATATTTTCATACACTTGTTGCCAAGCAGAGTTGCAGGGAGGGACATTGTAAATGTGGAAGTCCAATTATCCCACCATCTGCTCAGAGTTTTGTTCACTTCTCTGTGGCCCTGGGATCTATTTTATTCTCATATTTGAGTTCTGGTTTGCTGCTGGTGAAAATGTTGGTGCTGTATATTTGTTTTTGTTTTGGCAGGGGGAGTGAAACTAGCTTTCTTCCACACTGCTGTTTTAAAACTGGAAGTCTGTTGTCCTATCTGTTGGAAAGTTTTAAATTACTAAAAGTATTTTAGCAATTTAAATTACTAAAGAGAGTATTAAATTACTAAAAATAGGACTTCTCACACTTTCTTTTCATCATGTTTCAGTTTTCTTATACATTTTGAAGGAATTTAAATCTTTTTTCCTAATTTTTCAATTTTAATGACATAAAATTGATCATAATATTTTAAAATTATCCTTGTATTTGTTAAATATATAGTAATGTTTTCTCTTTTGTCTTTGTTATTGGTAACATAGAGTAATTTTCTTTTTCTTTTGATTTATTTATCTTTTCAAAGAAATCAGCTCCTGGTTTTACTAATTTTCTGCATTATTTGTTTTTTCTAGTTTACCAATACTTTCTATTTGGTTCTTTCTTTTATTTATGTTTTATTTAATGAACTCTACTTTTATTGCTGCTTAAAGTAAATATTATGTCATTACTTTTGGACCTTTGTGCTTCTCTTTAGTAAATTACTTAGATCTTTGTGCTTCTCTTTCATAAATTATGAGAAGCCTAATTCTTCTTGAGCACTAATATGTACGCCTCACCAATTTTGATGTGCATTTTTTTATTTTTATTCATTTCCCAATGTTTTCTAATTGTCTTTGAGATTTCTTCTCTGGCTCAGTGGCTTTATTGAAATACATTACTTACATTGCAATTGTGGGGGTTATTTTTCAGATTTTCTTATTGGTGATTTCTGATTTTATTCTGTTATGACCAGAAAATATATACTTAATTATTTTGGCTCTTCACAGTTTTTTTTTTATTGCTCAGGTTATAATCTATTTTTATTAATATTTTATGTTTACTTGATAAAATAATTTCTATTCTGCAGTCATTGGGTGGAGATGGTTGACAATATTGTTATGGATTATCCTTATTTCTGCTTTTTCCATCAATTCCAGGAAGTTAAGTTTTGAAATTGCAAACTATCACTGTAGAGTTGTTTACTTTTACTTTCTGATTTGTCCTTTTTTGTTGTATTTATTTAGGATTTCTATTATGATATGAATACAGTTTATGTTTTTATGTCTTCCAAATTTATTATTTTTATGTCATTGCATTTTAGTTTCAGTTCTGTGATACGTGTGCAGAACATGCAGGTCTGTTACATAGGTAAATGTGTGCCATGGTGGTTTGCTACACCTATCAACCCTACACATACGTTTTAAGCCCTGTATGCATTAGCTATTTATCCTGATGTTCTCTCTCCTGGCAGCCCCCGACAGGCCCTGGTGTGTGTCCCTTCCCTGTGTCCATGTGTCCTCATTGTTCAGCTCCCAATTATGAGTGAAAACATGCAGTGTTGGGTTTTCTATTCCTGTGTTAGTTTGCTAAGAATAATAGCTTCCAGCTCCATCCATGTCTCTGTAAAGGACATGATCTCCTCCCTTTTTATGGCTGCATAGTATTCCATGGTGTTTATGTACCACATTTTCTATATCTAGTCTATCATTGATGGGCATTTGGGTTGATTCCATGTCTTTGCTATCATGAATAGTGCTGCAATAAACATACACATGTATGTATCTTTATAATAGAATGATTTGTATTTCTTTCTTTATATACCTACTAATGGGATTACTGGATCAAATGGTATTTCTAGTTCTAGATCCTAGGGGAATTAGCACGCTGCCTTCCACAATGGTTGACCTAATTTATATTCCCAACAGCAGTGTAAAAGTGTTCTTAGTTCTCCACAGCCTCACTAGCATCTGTTGTTCCTTGACTTTTTAATAATTGCCATTCTGACTAATGTGAGATGGTATCTCATTATTTTAACATAATGAAATGTATTTCTTTTTTCTAGGACTATTTGTTGTTTTGAATTTTAGTTTGTTTTGAATAGTGTTTACATGGTATTTCTCTTTAAAGAATTTGACATTTTACCTATGTGTGTACTTACATTTGAAGTACTTTTTTGTTGACTACATATAATTTGCTCCTGCTTTGTTTATACAATCTGACAATTTCTGCCTTGAATTAGTGTGTTTATACTGTTTACATTTAATATAAGTGTAAGACTTTTGGTATAAAATCTAGTATCCTGCTGTAGTTTTTACTTGTTCTTTTTGTTTTTGTTTTTTTTCCCACTTCTTTATGTCTTATTTTAGATTATATTTATAACTTAGTTGTATTGCCTGCCATCTTTGGCTTATTAAAAATATCTATTTAATTTTTATGGTGATTTCCATTATTTAAATGTTAATATTTAACTGATTGCCCTCTGTCTTTATACCATTTTACACAGATAGCATACATCATACTATTTTACATCTAAGACCCTTATTTTGGGATTTTTTTCTTATTCCTCCTCTCATTCTTTACCTTTTCCTTCTGCCTGAAGAATTTCCTTTAACATGTTTTGTAGTTCAGGAATGCTAACATAAATTTTCTATTATTATGTGTGTTGATACAGTTAATGTTTCTTTCATTTATGAAGAATGTTTTCATTCATGTTTAATTCATACCTGATAGGTGTTTTTCTTTCAGGTGAACTAAAGATAAGTTGGTAAGATTCTTATTTTTCCTCTCTTCTGTGAAACAGGCCTTTTTCTCACCAGCATTATTATTTTCTTACCAGTATTAATTTAAAGCATTATTAAGATTTTCTTTTAGTTAAACGTTTTCAGAAATTTAAATTTGGTATACCTGTATCTGGATTTTCTTTATGTTTCTTAAGGTTGGGATTTGATGAGATTCTTGGATCAGTGGATTTAATTATCATAAATTTTAGAAAATTTCCAAATAGTATTTTTTTCAATGTATTTTCCTATTTCTTCCTCTCTTTGTTCTACTTCTTGTACTCCAGTTACATGTGTGTTTTAACCTCTCGTTGTATTTTCAAGTTCACTTATCTTTTTCTGTAACATCTAATTTGATTTTACATGTATTTAGTGAATTTTTATTTCAAATGTGACATGGTAAAAGCCCCATAAAACTGCATCCTTCAACCATACCTCGGCTTTCTGTTGAAACTGCTCTCTGTAACCCTGATGTGATAGGCAAGCAGTCCAAATTCGTGCCATCTTGGCATCTGCAACTTGTAATAAGTAACTAAGGTCTGTAATTTCCACCCTACCCAGACAATGTGTAAACTGACACTTATCTTGACTTCTGTGAACCACTTAAGTAACAATCAGAATGTCCAAAGTCCCCTGGCCCTTGGAATGTCTGAAGCCCCTCACCCTCACCCCTGCCCAGGAGGTGGTTTATGGGCATAAAAGGTCTTGACACCCTCCTTTCAGGGCTGCAGCTTAGAGACGCGAGTCCTCTGTGGCCAGCCACCGGGAATAAAGACCCTGTAATTTGGCCTAGTCTTTGTCTAAGTGGTGATTTTGCACTTGCTTTGTTACAACACAGATATAGTATTTTTTAATATTGAAATTTCCATGTTATTTTTTATATTTTACATTTTTTTCTTTTATTGATTTTAAGCTAATTTTTTAATGTAATAGCTGTTATAGTAGCTTGTCTGCTAATTTAATCATCTATAATTTTGGGTTTTGTGACATCACATGATTTAATCATGATTAAGGTCAGGCTTACCTTTTCTTTTTTTTTATATGTTTAGTTATGTTTTGTTCAATGCCACATATTGTGAGTATTCTATTCTTGAGAATCTGGATTTTGTTATCCTCCCTTATGAAGTGTAAGTTGTTTTGGTAAACAGTTTACTTGAGGTTTAATGTCTTCCTTTAGAGGCTTGCTTTAATCTTTATTTAGGAAGGGTCTGGAAGATAATTTATTTAAAGTATGAGTGTTCTGGGATCTCTGCTGAATATCTTATGATTCTATAAGTTATCTGCTCTCTCATTTGCCAAAAGTTGAAGCCTGTGTAAACTGTGAGATTTGTTTGGTCTGACGCTCTCAAGTAGTTATTCTTTTCCTCCTTTATTTGTGGAGTTTTGCTTCATAACCATGCAAATTAGTGTGTAGCCAAAGACTTAGGGGACAGTTGTATGGATTTCAGGAACTTTGTCTCTATAGCTCCTTTCTCTCTGATTCTTTGCTATGTAAATCCCAGCCATCTCTACTACTCTCCACCTTAATCTTCAGCTCTTTAATGAAACAGACAACCAGGCACTGCTTTTATACTCCTTCTCTGCAACAAGTCAAGTAATTGTCTCTAGGCAGAAAGCTAGAAAGTTGTAGAAATTACCTTCTTGTTTCCTCCTTTCAGAAATCATGAGTCTGTGCTGCCTATTGTCCAATGCCTAAAAACATTGGTTTAACATAATTTGTCTAGTTTTATAGTAGTTTATAGTTATGAAGAAAAAAGCCTCAAACAATAGAGAAATAAATCTCCCAACCTTCATTTTGTAACCTCCTATTGCTTTCTTTCCTGTGCTGTTTATCTTGTCTCTTATATTATTACCTGATTTTATGATTTCCATTCTATTCTAGGTGTTTGTATGCTAACATTTTTGAGTGCCTAATATGAGTCATGATGTATCTATGTGCTTTGCACTTACCTGATCTAATCTAGCGACACACTTTTAAATCATTGATTTATAGGCCACAAGTGAAGTTACTAAGTATTTTTCTAGTAATTATTTTCATACAGACACTATCTAACAGCAAATTGTTGCCTCTATTTGGAATTAATTTAAAGGGTAAATTATATATTATCACTTTTTAAAAATTTCTTATTCATTTGCTAATAGTAGCTACTTTTAGAAAAATGGTCTTTGGATAACTGCGGTCTTTCTTAATGACTAATTAAACATCACTAGATAATTTAAAAATTCTAAACAGAGGCCTATGTTTTCATTGTTTTATTAGAAAGAACAGTAACCATTATTTCTATTCCGTGTAATAGTAAACATTAGGTGGTTAAAAGAAAAACTGTCAAATTTAAAATTATGTGAAATATTCATAATAGGGCAATAGTTCAGAATTTATTCTATTTTCAAACCAAGTATAGATACTCTCCGTTTTACGGAATAAGTACTTCTTAGTACTCTGCTCAAGTGTTCCTTCTTTAATGTAACCTCCACAATGACTAAAAACTACGTTCTATCTAATTCAGTAACTGTGTCAGCAAATATTCTACCCCAAATCATCCATTTTATTCTTTTTAAGGATCTTAAAGTTTTGCAGATTCTCAGTTTCTCTCTTGTTCTTCCTCTTTCTCTAAATATTTCTCTTTTCTTATGCATTTGTATTACTGAATATTGTATTGACTTTTCCATCCAAAACCTACAAAGATTTTAGTGTCGTAAATTAATACTGTTTTCTGGCATCCCTGGCAACCTCCATCTGTGAAGACTTTCAAGAAATAATGTCTTGCTGAACACTTACCTTTTTATTTCAGTAAATCATAATATAGCCTAAAATATTATTTAGAATCTCTATGTTTCATTTATTTTTTTCAATCATTTTAAAGTTAATTTTGTAGATTTTTGAACTATTACTACTCTATTGACTACATATTCTTGGGAAAATGACCAAATAGTATAGGAACTTGTGATAGGTATACTCATTTTGTCCACTTCCGTGAAACCAAAAACATTACTATAGAGTACATTGATCTGGGTGTTATTTTTATTAATACCAGAAGAACATTCTAATAATACCACACACATTGCCTGCTTGGCTTTGTGGCAGACTTCAAGGACAGCATAATCCGGGATCAATCTGATTATCACCTCACAGAATTAATATATTTGATCTGCATTCTATATTTCTCGATTCTTTATTAACATGTTATTAAGTTGTTTGATATCAGACAGAGTTCAGTGTAATCTTATATCAGTCATTCATTTATTATATGTGGGACCTTGGGCAAGGTATGTAACTCACAAAGCTTCAGTTTCCTTCTTGGTTAAATGGAGATGATAATCATGCCTAGGAAGATTGTGTTGGGGAACAAATTAAATAATATATATACATGTAGAATGCTTAAAACATTATTTGGTAGATAGGAGTTGGCTCAATAATAGCAATTACTGTTGCCATTATTATTTTCTTCAATACAATAATTCGGATTTATAATGATACTGAGCTACTGCAACTCTCCAATTATGAAAAATTGCATCTTTTAAACTACAGTTTTGATGTGAGTTGTGTGGCTTTTTTATAGCTCTTATTTTTTGAAAAATGTTATTTGATATGTGTCTCTATATTTAATCAACTAGTGGAAATAATTATCTTTACATAAAAGATAATTCAGTTTTACTGTGTGTTTGAATACTCTTAGGTATAGTGTCAAGATATGCACTCCATTGTTTTTTTAAAATATTTCATATCCATCTTTTTTTGCAAAATAAGTACTTTTAAAGTGATCAGTCCCTTTATTAAGTAATTTTAAGCTACAAATATGAGTGCTTAACTATTAATTAGCATGTATTCTTTGACAAGCCATGTCCCAAGGAGTTTACATGCATTATTTTCATATTTTTCTGTATTTTATTAAATTTATTTTTAATTGACCAAAACAATATATATTTATAAAGTACTACATGTTTTGAAATATATAGACATTGGGTAATGGCTAATGAGAGATCACCTCACATCTTTTAGAATGGTAATTACCAAAAAGATGAAGGGTAACACATGTTGGAGAAGATGTACAGAAAAGGGAACTTTTGTATACTGTTGCTGGGAATGTAAATTAGTACAGTCATAGGAAAAACAGGATGGATGATTCTCAAAATTTTAAAAATATAATTACCATATGATCTAGCAATCTGACTATTTGCTATATATCCAAAAGAAATGAAATCACTATGACTAAGAGATATCTGCATTTTCATGTTTATTACAGCACTATTCACAATAGTTAAGATATGGAATCAGCCTAAGTGTCCATCATTGGATGAATAGATAAGATGTGGTAAATATAGACAATGGAATGATGATTCAGCCTTTCAAAGAAGAAAAAAATCCTGTTGCTTGCAACATCACAGATAAAGCTGGAGAACATTAAGATAAATAATGCATAATCTCACTTATATGTGAAACCTAACAAAGCTGAACTCACAGAAGTAGAGGGTAGAATGATGGTTATCAAGGGTAGGTGAGTAAAGTTATGGAGATGTTGGTAAAAGGATATAAAATTTTAGTTAGAGAAAAAAGATCTATTTTGTATTGTTATAGTTAATAACAATATGTTGAATTCTTGAAAATTGCTAGGAGAGTAGATTTTAAGTTTCCTTACCACAAAAAAGATAAGTATATGAGGTAATGAATATGCTAATTAACTCAATAGCCATTATCTCATTTATTTAATCAAAATATTAACATAGTACTCCTGTGTTAATATTAATTAACATGAGTATTAATGCTATTTATATAAAAGAATGAAAACACCAGAACTTTACTGCTTTAGAGTATTGACAGATCTACATGATTATTAATAGTTCAAAGTTTTTAAAACTCTGAATGACTTTTACAGTGCTCTAATTTATGAGATTTTAGAGGCCTACTATAGATAAAGAACAGTCTATAAAAATGATGTAATATCTGATAAATCTTCTGATTTATTCTAATAAAGTAGTCGTAATGGTACTTTTAAATATTCAATAGCTTATTTTCAAATATTATACTTTTTAATTTATTTTATGCCCTCTCACCTTATTTTTTTCTCTATGCAATTTTATTAGGGTAATAAAATAATTTGTAGTGCCTATATTAAGAATCTCTTTTGTTACTTATATCTCTTTTTACACACTTTGCAGGTAGAATCCATGTGTGTGTGTGTGTGTGTGTTTGTGTGTGTATGTGTGTGTGTGTATTTAAGGCATCACTTTAAATTATAGGTAACAAATGCGTAATGGACAATTAAATAGTCAATAGCTAGACCAGTATATCTTACATTTCTTTGGCACAAGCTGATGATTTAAGTCTTCTTCTGTGATTAGATTGGACACCTATTATCTCCTTTACTTTTTTCTTCTGTGTTTCTACTTTTCTTTATGGTAAACCATCAATAGCAGCATACTCCCTCTCTATACTTATGGAGTTCTCTTTAGTAAAATAAATTACCTTACAAGGTTTCTCTATATAAGGAGCCATTTCTTTATAAGGAACTACCTATGTACAAAGAGTATACACAATATCTAAGGTCACAGAAACCCCAAATTAAAAGGTACTTCAGAAATTATTGAATCCAGCCTTTAAAAAGATTTTTGAATTAATTTATTAATTGTCCCAATAAGTGGTCATGTATCTCCTACTTGAACATTCAAGTTTGGTACTACAAGAGAAGCCCTTGTTTATTTTCACAGAGCTCAAATTGTCATAATTATCTTTCTTATACTGACTCGGATGGACCTCTAACTGTTGGATTGTGTTCAAGATTTAGGGAATATGTGTTCCAATGTTTCAAAATACACTTGGATTAACATTTGCATTTGTTCATTTGCCACCTGCTCCCATACTGTTTTTTAGCCTTAGACTGTTCCTTCAAGCCCCCTGTAACCGCATGTAGGGTAACACTTATAAAATTCAAACTCTGCTACATATTCTTCATTCTCAGCCTACTCTGAGGCTTTGCTTTTCTCTGCTGTTGGCCCTCACTGCATCATCCTCTGTCTTCTCTCTCTATCTTGGCTGTTTCCCTTGGATTTGATGCCCATTGGTATCATCTGAGTGTTATGCAGAGGGCTAACAATAGCAATGAATCAATGGACTTGTCTATGGAAGTGCTTTAGTTTCCTAGGACTGTTATAACAAAGTACCAAAAACTGCGTGATTTAAAAAATAGAAATGTATTGTCATGGTTCCGAAGGCTAGAAGTCCAGATCAAAGTGTTGGCACAGCTGTGCTCACTCTGAAAGTACTAGGGAGCATCTTTTAGGACTTAGCTTCTGGTAGTTCCTTGGTTTGTGGCAGAGTAACTCCAGTCTTCACAACGTGTTCTCCTTGTGTGCATGTATGTTAGTTAAAGTTCTCAATTTAACAAATGCTCTAATAACTTTTACATTTGACTAAGAAGAGTTCTGGGTGAAATATCATAGATATATGTAGACCTAATAAGACCATTCTGAATTGAAGATAGTCTCTATAGGAATTGGTGGAGTACGTTGATGCTGTTTTTAGGTTGACTCAGATTTGGCTAAAAATATATGAATGCATATCTATGAACAACTCATGAAAATCAATATTTCTATAGTCAACTAATTACATCTTTATTCTTCCAAGAACACAAATGATGACATTTTGGCTATGCCCATATACCAGGACAATTGTTTTAACCAGATTTCCTAAGTCTGCTGATCGTTTTGGTACTTAAGGAATATAGTATATCCAGCAGCAGAAAATACATATTGTAATTTTATAGTAATAATTATTTCATTATGAAAATCTGCCAGATATAGAAAGTAGAATATGTAGATTGACTTTCCATTATTTCTTTTAGCACTTTCCAAGTTACTAATTATAAAAAAAATTGTCATAAATACCACTTATTCCCAAAATAATAACATTAATAATGTTAGGTTAATGATACCTGACATTTTTCATAATCAGTGGACCATGAGAATAAAAATATGATAAAAAACACTGGTCAGCCTTCAAATTTAATTATTCCTTGAATAATAAAAAATTGGATCTTTGAGATATAAAAAACTTAGTAAAATATAGTTTCCAAAGAGGCTATGCCTGTAATTCAGAATTATGTTATAAAATATATGCCTTTCAGAAGTACTCCCAGTAGTAAAAAGTAAATAAATAACATGTAAATAAATGTATTGATTACATTGTTGGTTTTTACTTAAAACATGCCTAAGCTTTTATACACATCAAATTGGGTCAAAAACTGATGAAAGAGCAGGTGTCTCTGGATCAGGAGATTGTTCTACATTGTTTCTTCCATCTATTAGCCTTCAATGATGTCAAAACACTCAGTCTCCCAGGACTTAGTCTGGTTGTCAAATGGTAGGGTGCTTTATAATTTGCCTTTGAAATATGAAATTCCATGATGCCATTTTCCCCTTAAACTGAATAAAGACTTGTGATATTGTGAAGTACATGTTTGGTCTTTGACCTCTTTCCTAGCATGCAACTCCTAAAATCTTTCGAATTGCCAAAGTGATGTCTTTTTTGTATACTGCATTGACTGATAGCTGGCAGCCCCTAGGTAGCTTCAGGATGAAGGATGGTCACTCAGAGAGACCTAGCAGGATTATAGGGTGTTGGAACTTTTATCCCAATCCCAGCCTCCAAGGAGGAGAGAGAGGGTGAATGTTAAATTGATTACATTAGCCAATGGTTTAATCAATCATATCATACAAACCCAAAATGACTGTATAAAGAGAGCTTATGGATGGCTGAACATGTGGAAGTTCCTGGGTGGGGAGGGACATATAAGCTCGGCACCCCTTCTCAAATGCTTTGCCCTATGCATCTCTTCATCTGTATCCTCTGCAATAAACCCACAAAGCTGAATATTTCCCTGAGTTCTGTGAGCCACTCCGGCAAACTCACTAAACCTAAGGAGGGAGTTGTGGGAACCCCAATTTGAAGTCAGAAGTTCCGGGAGCCTGGATTTGTGACTAGTGTCTGAAAGTGGGGGGATGGTCTAGGGAGACTGAGCCCTGAACCTATGGGATCTGATAGTATCTCCAGGTAGAACTGAATGTGGGTATCACCCAGCTGGTGTCTCCTACAGAATTGTTTGTTTGTTTGGTATGTGGGGGGAAGAAAAACCCCACAAATCTGGTCATAGAAGTCTTCTGTGTAAAGTAGAAAAGAACAGTTTGAGGGTGTTTTTCCTTGGAAAACTAGTAAGAGATTTCCTTATAAGGAATAAAAACAATATTTGAGCAGATACATGTACCTCTACATCTAGACAAACTTTAGAAATCCAATATGATGTCATTTGTAGGGTGTGTGTGTGTGTGTGTGTGCGCACACACATGCGTGCTTGTGCTTGATTAGGAATGTTAGGGCCAAGTCTCCTTTGCCTGAACCTTAATATCATACAGGAGAACTTTGTTAAATTAAGTTTTTAATTCTCTGATGCATTAAATCAGAATTTTGACACTTATAAGAGGAAACTACTCCTTCCTTCTTTAAGTCATGAAATGGGTTAGAGAAACTGTGCCACTAGGCTTGAGAATACTGGGTTTATGAGGCCCTAGAGAAACTGACAGTGAAGTTCCAGAATATGGAAGGGGAAGGAGCCTCACAGCCATGTATGGGAATGCCTCCCCCAACACACACACACAGATACAGATACACAGACACAAACACACAGACACACACACACAAACACACACACACACACACACACTTCTTCTCTCTCATTCTTCAGGGATAAGAGTGGGCAGGTTCTGAAGCAAGCAGTAATTTAAGACCTTCTGCCATGATTCCAGTTCCTCTTTTTGGGACGACTGCTTTACATTTTCCAAAGATAAGTGAAGAAATACATATTGGTCCTCTGAAACTGTTTTTTCTATTTTGCTCCTTGTTCAGCTAGATATACTAATATTTTGAAAGCTATTTTCTGATGATATTCTTTTGTCATGAGTGACATATAAATCATAAAAACTAATACAATTGACTCTTTAGGGCATGCCATAATTATCACACATATTATATGATTGCGGTGATTGTTATTGATTCTCCAAAAGGCTGAAATGGATGTCTTGGCTATGTTGTGATCTGCATCAGCTTCAGAAAATATATGTGGCTAAAATTAGGAAAAATAATTTCCAGAAAATAGAATCAAAGATCTTAAGAGCTCATCTAATCTATTATATTGTCTTTGGTATTGAAGGCTGATCATCTAGTTGCTTCTGAAAGGTCTTCAGAGACAGACTACTCACATTAAAATGATTTTGTAATTGCAGAAGATACTTGCACATACTAAATGTAATCACAACTGGATTCCAATAATCAGACAAAACCCATAAAAAACATACAAGCATTTTAGAAATGCTTTATTACATTGCAGACTTTTTAATAAACACATGACCAGAAATTTTAATTATTTTCCATTTTATATTCCCTTTCATTATTTCCACTAAGCTTGTTTTGCTAGCTTGGGTTGTTCTCTAACTCTTCTATTAATACATAAGTGTATGCTTCAGAATTTCCCTAGTAACAATACCTTTAAATTCAAGTTCCTTCTCCTGCTCCTTTATAAGATAACATAAATTATTTGTGTCATGATAGCTTATCTATATGTTCTTCTCAATAATATTTGACAATGGCCATTTAATGCCCTTTGCAATGATGCATTGAAAACCCATTCAATCCAGATATCCTCCCTTTCACCAGGGATTTGTAATGAAATATCCTTTTTCCACCTCAGTGTACCTTGTTTATATTTTCAGAAATAACTTAAAGTGCTTATCTTTATTACTTCTCTGTCTTGTATCAATGCATTTATAATTTTATAAATATAATTTTATATTTTATAATTAATATAATTTTATATGGCTTATGGACTTTTTCTTTCTGCCAGGTCTGGGCCCTGGTTTCTCTCCTCTCTCCTTTAAAGTGGTGATCCTAATAATATATACATCCTAAACCAATTAATAATCTTAAACAAATTTTCTATAGTGTCCTGAACTCTCGTATACCAATTTCACACCATCTCTATGCCTTGAAATGATTTTATCACGTTATGTCTACCAAGCCCAATAGATGACCCAATTACTCCTTAAGACTTTAACCATGTATTTAGATCTAATATTATTCATTATTGCTCAAACCTCCTTTGATATTTACTTTCAGTATTCTGTATTATCTTTCAAATGTTAATTGGCATATGCTGCATATTTTCTAAATTGACTTACCTCCTTAAATCTTATTTCCCTAATGACACAACAAACTCTTTGACTACAGATATTTCACCACATAATTTTATACATTTCCTGCTGCCCATTAATTCCTAGCATAGTTTAAATAACACAGAAGATGCTTAATAAATGTTTATTGAATTGAATTACCAGTCTGTCCATTTAATGTGTTAGCAGATGTTTACTTGGTTCCTTGTCTTGACCTAACACTGGGTTTCCTTTCTTGATGAATTGCATTCAAAATAAATGCTTTGGAGGCCTATTTTGTTGTTGTTGTTGTTGCAGCTGGCAAAGATTGAGGTGGTCTTATGCTACCAGATATACATATTTTGCTTTGTTTACCTTTTAAACTAGAGACAAACTAGGCCGCTGAGAATAAGGAACAGCACCAAATCAGAATCTCTTGGGGAAAACTGAGGTCTGAGTATTAGAGTTAATAACTAAAAATGCCCAATTTTGGAGCCTGAGGCAGGAATGGGGAACCTGTTCCTAGAGCCAAGGGCTGAAAGCCAGAACGTGGAAACAAAACAGATATAATTTAGTCATGTATATGGAATAAGTATTCATTGAAGAGTGAATATTCCAGGATGATTTCAACGGTAATTATAGTCTATGGTTTCCACAAAAATCAAGTTTAAAAATCTGGATCATGCAATGTGATCGCACATGTAGATGGAGATGAGCTGAATGACTCCTGAATCCACGATTATTCTGGCCAGTGCCTATCAGTGCTCAGTTGCTGGGTCCATTGCTCTTTGTGACTTCACAGGGTTTAATTACTGCACAAGATGGACTGTGCTCCCATAGGAGGAATGCATTCCACAACAGTTTTCTTAGTTTTGGATTGTTACATAATGAGTCACCCCAGAGACTTCTAGTTGTTTCTAATTGGCAGAGAACTATGGAAGCTGCTTGAGGAAAGGTATTGGGTAAGTGTGAGACATTAGCTGATGTGTATTCGGTGTTCCAAGGCAGCAAAGTATTACAATCCACAAAGTATTAAAAGCACATTTTTCCCCGGATACGGTTGGAAAATTTTAAAAGTTCAATTTGTGGCAATACCTAATACGATGTTAGATAAATATTTATTAAACAGACTGATTATTAATTTTTCTTAAGTTATTGCTAAAACATTTGCTTAAAAAGATGTAACAAACCTCTTCTTGTTTACCATATAAAATACTCTAAGAAATAAATACACTTTTCCAGAAATTCAATTTATATTTTAAATTTCAGGATAAAAGAAAGCTAATTGAAATAACTCAACCACATAAATCAAATTAACTCAAAATTCAAATCTGATTTCTGAAAAATCTCATAGCAAACAAAGGATAACCTCATATCCATAATGAGGTAAAGGATTAAGACAGCCATTTAGTTAATTCAAGCTAAAAATCTTCTTTCCCACAGCTTTAATGAATATTTTTACCAAAAGTACTGAAGTCTGAGTTTATCTGGAAAGCTGCCTTGGCTTTTCAGGGAACTTTTCATGAGCATAAACATGGACAATATTACTTCTCTAAAGAGCTTCATAATTTAAATTTTAGTATTTGTCACACACTGTTAAATTTACAGATTTCTGTTTCCAGCATTCTCTTAATTAAGAAGTCCTTCTAGATAGAGGGATTAAAAATTATTAAAGTAAGGAACTTCCTTCCTCACACTTACAGGTCACAGATGTCATCATTAAGCTACAGAAAATTTAAAATTTAAGAATTATTAGTTTTAACTGTAAACATGGTGTTTTTGGCAGAGGTTGGCTTTTTAGTCCTTTCATTCAAGCTCCTGTATGTCACAAATACGTTCTGTAAGCTTAAGCATGATTATGAACAAATGCTAGGTTTGAGGCAACTTTTTTTTTTTTTCTATTCTAAAGCAAGAGTTTTGTCTCTATATGAACTCTAATGAGCTTAATGTGCTGAGCTTGTTTTAGTGATACACTGGAATGGTTCTCAAAATTGTATCAGAAACATCTGTAGTAAAAAAATAAAATAAAATAAAACTCTGTCTACTTCGTAACTGTACCCTTCTTACCTCCACCACAGCCTTCCTGAAAATGTGTCTATAATAAAGTACATCTCAGGCATCTATGTATTATGATTATGTCTCTGGTAGCATAAGACCACCTCAGTCTTTGCCAGCTGCAACAACAACAACAACAACAAAAAATAGGTCCCCGAAGCATGCATTTTGATTGCAATTAATCAAGAAAGGAAATTCAGTGTTAGGCCAAGACACAGAACAAAGTAAAATCTCCCCAGATGAGCTTGGCGGATGGTGAGGGTGAGAACCATGGGCAGGTGGCTAATTTAGGTTGAAATGAACACATATTTGGACCAAACTTGTAAATATACTCAAGTTTTTATTTTAGCGTGAGTATTTAAATTGAAGATGTAAATTCAATCTTCACATATATTGTAAAGACATTACATATCTTTTTCCACATTTTATCTCCATCCTGAGTTTAAACAAATTGTAATGTCATAATGGGAATGGTATTATTTTTGTATAATACAAAGATAGGTAGAGATGAATTGCAGTTAGGAATCACTTTGGAGATCTCTGTAATTAGAAAAAAATTCTAATTTATAAGCAGTGCTTGAGTATATAAAAGCAAGGAATTTTCTGAATTTTGCTTCATTTAGGGCAAACATAAAAAAACAGTGGAAGATCTGATTTGTTCACAATATCTAGAAAACATACAATGTATGTATCAATACAAGTAAAGAAAATTCTGTCCTTTTAAAGATAGAGTGCCAAACACCCTAAAAAAGAGGAAAGAATCATGAGGGAAAGTAATTTTTACCAAATTAATGTATGTTAAAAATTTACTTCACCAAGAAAGTAGAATGTTTTAAAAGGATTTTTTTTTAAATTTAAAAAGCAGAAGTTCTGATTAATCACTTCTTCCAAATTGTATAACTATTGAGAGGACAATAATAGTAAAGTCTGTTTCCTTTCTGGGAAAGCAAGGAGAAGCTACTATTGATTCTAACATGTATTTCAGGGAGCACAGAAGGTGCAATAAAGCCGAAATGAGTAGTATAGAGCTCTATGCTTCAGACTAACTGATGCCTTCTGACTCCTGTTGCTGATGTTTTAGTAGGGAAGGTGCAGTGAATGGTTAACCCTCTTTACAACCATCCAGAAAAAGACATCTGCACTTGCTCCAGGTCTCTCTCTCTCTCTGTCTCCCTCTCAACACCTCATTCTATCTCACTTGATGCTCTTCACTTCAAGGCAGATCCTTTGACCTAAGCAGATTATTATAGATGCATGAAGGACACAGCCAGCTAGCTACGCTTCTCAAGGAAGAGATTTGGCTCCAAATAGGACACTAAGCTTTTCAGCTGTCTGCTTATTTACCTAGTCAGCAAGATGCAGTGTCTCTGGGTGCTTAGTGGACTCCTGGGGAATCAGAGGAGAAACAAAAGCAGAAGTGACAGCCGCTGCAAATGTGGGAGTCTGTGCCATTAAAGGAAGCAGTTGCTAATAAGGGCCTGTGAGACCTAGGTTTCCTTGGTTTCCATGACAGTTATTAGGTACCATAGAAATTGAATTGTCTCCCACAATGCTCTTAGGGGAGAGGGGTGCTCCAGTGACAAAGCAGTGCAATTATGACTTGCAGTAAATCGTCCTTTGGAGAATGCAGTACTCCCTGGATTATTTGCTCTTGCATTTCTTTTAAACTCCCCTTTCAATGTGTTTGACATTTTGACCAGAAGACCCTGGCCTCTGCTGCACAGTGTCTCAAACACTATTTTCCCCCTTTTTGTTTAGACTTGAGCCTGGCAAAGCAAGGATATGAACAATTGTGCAGGTGGGCTACTCAGGGCGAGTGAAGAGATAAGGCATCCAATCAGGGATTGGCCACCTGCAGCCCTGCCACTATGCCTCTCCACCAGATTTCCGTAATCCCAGCGCGGGAGACTGCCAGCAATGGGAGAAGTTCAATGGGCAGAAACAAAGAGAAGAACAAGGAAGTCGAGGTAAGAGGAGGTTTAATTTAACAAAATCAGAGAGCCTAGCCACTGTTGCCAACACTGCTCTCTGCACCATGGGACATGGCAAGTGCTTCAGAGCAGCTCGATCCCAGCTCTCTGTGTGTAACAGTAGATTGGAAGAGAATTACTTGTAACTGACTGGGACATATTAAACTTCACCTCTATTTTGTGAATGAAGAGAGGAGCCAAATCCATAAGGACACTTGCTACTTGCTAGATGGAAACTTTTGCCTCTTTCTCTTATCAATCTACAGAGTCACTTTTGACTTTTACAGCTTGTGGGTCACAACCGGCTGTTCTGGGTTGGCTCTGGACGTTGCTGTGGTACATTTTCACACAGTGGAACTGGTGATGCTTGCTAATTTTGCTTACTGCTCATGAAGCTAGGATGTTTGAAAATAACTTTCTTAACAAAGGAATAGAGAAGCCAGTTATGACATTGAATATATAACATGAATTAGTGCCTCGTAGGGTCTATTGCTCTTCATTCACTGGCAGTGCGTGGTTGTGTATGACTGTTGTTTGATATATGTACATTTATATTTTGTTCTTCATGAGAAAAGGCATTGTTTGAAACTTCACACAGGTTATAATTTTCAACTTCTTACGTTGAGCTTTTATTTTGCAGGGAAATTTAGCAGCAGTTGTTGTAAGTTAAACTGCTTGAAAGATCAGATGCTGGAAACGTCAAAGGTTTTTAAGAAAGGGATTGAACTGAACACAGTCAAGGATATTAAGTGGAAATGTCATAAATGTTGTTGTGTTCCCCTAAAAGGGAGCTTGAGATAGAATGCCAGAAACTGCAATCCTCTTGTTTCTTTAACACAAGTATTTTCTAGTCCTCAGGTATCCTTAGCATTGTAGGAGATGAGCTTTCTCTACCTCCAGTTCTATACGTTAACCTTTTTTTCTCAAGAATGGGTGCTGGAGGCAGAGGAAGCAGCAAATCAAATAAAGGAAATGGGAGTGGAGTGTCAAGGAGTATCCTAAAGAAAAAGACTAATAAATTTGAATACATCTTCAAATGAGAAAATACATTTGTAGCCTCCTTCAACTTTATTTGAACTGATTTTGAAACTGTCATTCAATCACAATGAGTTCTTGATGTGGCTAGAATTTCTGGATGACTTTTGGAGATTTTTCTGACTAAGTTAGTATAAGAGATACTTTTACATTTGTAATTGCCTCATCATAAACACATCAAGTAATTCTGGAATTTCTGACAATTAAACATCTTTGTAAAGAAACTTAAGCAGCCCAGAATGCTCAGGCACATTCTCTGTTGTGTCTGTTTCCTTCGACCTGGCAATGTGATTATCAGAATATGAAACAGTTTTCTCTTAAGTTTGTTGGTATGGGGTGGAAGGGTGGGGCACACTGATCAATTCTGCAAATAGATATAGAAATGCCAAAAGCGAGATTCATAAAAGTTATCCATTGCTTACTCACAGTCTAAATTTTTGGATAAATTTAAGATATTGTTGTGGAAACTTTATGTGAAGATTTTGAGTGGCAAATTTGTTTGGTATCTGGAATGATCAGTATCTGAACAATATTTGGAAAAGAAAACATTGTGTCAATTCCAGGTAAATTCCAGAAATCTCTTTCTGTAAATATCTGCTTGGCATGAATTACATAAATTGGAATGGCTTACATAATTTTTTTAAGGACAAACATATTTTTTATCATTTTAGAAATAATAATGAAATTATTCTATGTCAAGTAAAAATAGCAACAATCATTATCCAGATATGGGAATTAATCCACATCTTTAAACATCTTCACAAATATCTTGAATTATTAAAATATGTATAACTTTGTTTCTTTCAGGGTCACAAACACTGTAATGTGTCACAATGAGAGTTAGTGGGCATTCTTAAAGGAAGATGAGGTTAATTAGGAGAAAAAGAAAGGAAACTCTGAGCCTTTTTGTAATTTCTAAAAAAAGATACAGTTCTTGGCTGGGCGAGGCGGCTCACGCCTTTAATCCCAGCACTTTGGGAGGCCAAGGTGGGCGGGGCAAGAGGTCGGGAGTTTGAGAATAGCCTGTGCAATAAGGTGAAAACGCGTCTCTACTACAGTATAAAAAATTAGCGGGGCATTGTGGCAGACGTCTGTAATCCCAGCTACTCAGGAAGCTGAGGTGGGAAAATCACTTGAACCCAGGAGGCAGAGGTTGCAGTGAGCAGAGATTATGCCAGTCAGCTCCAGCTTGGGCAACAGCGGGATACTCTGTCTCCAAAAAAAAAAAAAAAAGACACATCTGAATATCAAAAAGGGAAGCACTTATAATGTTTCAAATGCTTCTTCTTGGTTTTCTATAGGATGTAGTTTAAAGTTTCCTTTTAAATAGTATGTTTAAAGCATATTAGTCAATCTTGTAGGTCATTGTTACCTTGGTTTGATAAACTAAATAAATAATCTAAAAGAATTGTAAATGCCATTAAGGTGGACGAATAGCATACTTCTGTGTGTTGGAAAGCAAGAAGAATCAATGATTTCTATAATTTCAAGTGGTGATGCTTTCTAAAGAAAGGTAAAACATCTTGTACATATATGGACATTTCCTGATGAATAAATGAGAAGCATCCTTTCTTGAAGTTTTCTTAATGTTTTTCCTTGTCTTAAAGTGATCCTAAGAATGCATATGTGCATTGGGCAAATGATCTAATTTCAGAATTAAGAATTAGGTTGTAATTAATTTAAATGAGTAAATTTAAAACTAATTTAAATTTAAGGCAATTAACTTCTCTTCATTCGAAACTTTGTGACTCTTAACTAATGTATTAACTTGATATAAGATTTCTTAAGCCACATGAAGAAAAAATAGGAAAACTATCATAGTTAACATACAGAAGATCCATCCTGTTAAAAATATCAAGAAAAATTTTCTAAAAATTCTTTTGTTGATTTTTAAACAGCATAGATCTTCTATGTTTAAAAATTTTTTTAAATAATTCCTACCTCTAGCTTTATAATGAGAATACATTTTGACATATTTTGCATGCCATACTATTATAATCATCTCTATTTGGTTAATAACTCTGGAAGTATAAAACACAAAATAACATATTATTTCCAGTTTGGATATAGTTGATATTAAGGATTAGGGAAGGCATGTAGGTTTATCTTTCAAAGGCACCAACTCTGGAGGTTGATTAGGCCTTTAAAATAAACTTCCTTAGATTTGTATTCTAGGTACAAGATTTTATTAGCACAACCAGAGTGGTTAGCGGTAACTGCAACCACTTCAGTCTCTTACGAAGTGAGTAGATATTGGTCCATTACAAAGCTGCAGAAATTTTTGTATAATACAGTAGTCAAATTAATTGATTTACACTTGGAGTCTGTATATATATGATGGAATGATTGAGTGTTAGCTCCAGGAGAGTTCTGGAAGAAAATTAGTAATTGGATTTTCCTTGGTAAATGGAATTGATAAAGAAAATCATTTTTAGTAAAAAGAAAAAAAAAGTTAAAAAAAAACATATTTAATCTCGGGGCCAGAGCTGAGATTAGTATTCAGGCTACTCTGAGATCAAATCTTACATTTGTTTCTTTACAATTAAGATAACTTAATCTTTTCACATTACTTAAGCAAAATTGGTAGAAACAGAGGATCCCCAAATCATAAAGTTTCTTAAAAATTATTTATTTTAATTTACATTCCACCATTGAAGTCCATAGAGAATAAAGAGTTTGCCAGTGTCACACAACTAGTTCATGGCAAATTTGGGACAAAAATTCAGGCCTTTTGACTATCAGTCTACTGCTCTTTCTATTACTACTATATTTGGCAATCTTTTTTCAGACACCAAATTATTATCCCCAGAGAGTTAATTTAATCCCCAAGACTGCTAACTTCTAAGTGGTGGAGTTTTGATTTTTTGTTGTTACAGTGTCTGCCTATGACTCATAAGGTCAGATGGAAGATACAGTGGGTGCTATTATAAAATATAACTATAGTACCTTTTATTCAAATTCAGAAAATATGGAAAAAATTAAATAATAATGGACAAAGTAATTTAGTAGGGAGAATACTGGGATACAATTCAGAATATCTGAAATAGCTTCATCAAAGCCTCTTAACCTTGAGTAAATAACTCAGCCTCTCAAGTTTGCCTCCTTGAGGAAAAAGTACATTTTAACTAGATCTCATTTCAAAAATAACATTTTATTTTCTTCTATTATACCTTGAAAACGATCACGTGGTCATGCTTCACGTTGGCACACAAAGGCCATGTTTGTCTTCAAGTGCATGTTTGTCTCAGGCAGGATAGGCCTGAGTAGTGAGGACTCACCTCTAATGGATATCTGTTGTGATTACTGTGCACCATCCATTTTTACTTCTGGTAACAGTGTTCAGAAAATCAACCCTCCCCATTCTCAGTCCTGTGACTTGGGATGGGCCTTCATTGGCTTAAAGTAATCAGCGTATCCCAGTACTCTCTCATGGTAACTGGTTCAGGGATGAATACTTGATTCCACTGAATCAGTGGCACATACTGATCTTTTAATATGGTTTTTGGGAAGAGACGTCTTTTTGTCCTGAAGACTTCTGAAGTAAACTTGCTTTCATCTAATGGGTGACTTATATAAGGACATGTGAGATATACTGAGGGAAAAGATTGGAGCTTCAAGGGGACCACAGATGCTCCCAGTGCGGAAGCTGACTTGGAAATAGGCAGAACAGAGAGAGAGAGAAAAAAATAGGTTCTGGGGGTAGTATTGTTTGGGCTAGTGATCAGTCCTCCTTGAAAACAACCCCTGTTAAAAGCCAAACAATTTGCCAATGAAGTCATTTGATATGTGTCCTGTATTGTTTAAGCCGTATTTTTGTTAGAATGTTATGTCACTTACAGCATTAAGGACTCTAAATGATACTTTGCCAAAGGGCAGTTGCAATAATTTCCTGCTTTGTTACCTGTGCAGCCTGACATCTGAGATGGGAAATAGCTGGGATTTGGGTAAAGCAATCACAAACATTAATTTTTGAATAGACTGTGCTGAGAGCACATTTACCCAGAGCATACAGGTTAATGCTCTGTATTAACCAAATGAAATGCATCTTTATCAGGTTTGATTCTGACACTACAGGGAGAATGCCAAGGGGTAAAAAGGCTAATTCTCTTTTTCATTTCTTCAGAAAAGCACTTTCCAACTACTCTCCTGAGTCTAAATTGAGTATTAGAGTCCCATGTGCTTAGAGTGAATTCCACTGAGTATGCTAATAGTGTTAAAATAATTTTATATAATGAAAATCCGTAAATTTCCATATTGTTATTTGCTTTCAGCAATGAAATTAGCCTAGTTCACATTAATTTTTCTTGTTTAAAACAAACGTTGTGGATAATTGCATGAATAAGTAAGACTGAATAACACATTTTATAGACTATTAAATGAAAACAATTAGTAATTGCTGTCACACCCTGGTCAGTATTTTTTAAATTGTGGCGTCAATCAGGTAGATAGTTGAAACTCCTCCCTTGTGTGGAACTTTAAAATTTTTGTATTATGAACTTTTAGCTGATTAAATGAGGCTCCATGTGATCAGCATGTTTGAAAGACTGTTGAACAAAAACTTGATGTGGAAGATTCTTGGAGCATTGGAGGAGCAGGTGTAGCTCCAAAACATTAATAATGTTTTATTAATCAGGAGTTTTAAAACTCATTGATTAGCCAACATTTAACTCAATTCTTTGTAGCACAAAGGGAGCACTGACAATGCCAGCATGGATTTAGAATTCCTGAATCTGAGGTACTGTTGAAGGGGGAGGATCACAGACTGAGAGCATTGCTTCCCTTCCCACCCCCCACTCATTCCCAGGAATATCACCCTGAGCCACTTGCAGCAGCCTTCATAACCTCCGGGTGAGGATGAGAAATGGCATCTATTCGATACTCATTCTCTTCCTTGTCTCTGCGACCCTGTCAAATAATTGAAAGAGGCATGACACGGGAGTAGAACTGGTGATAAAACTCTGCTCTTAAAGAGTGAAAAGGAGACTGAAGAAAAGGACAAAGTGCTTCTAGGTGCTGGGTGTCTGACTTTTGGCTTTCAGCCTGTCATCTTTCACCTTGACTATCCCATTCCTCAGGTTGTGCAAATTTGGATAACAAAAGTAAAGCAGGCGAATGAAGTCACTTACTTTTACTCAACCAAAGGTTGCACATTTTCTGATACAAAGCAACATGCTGCATTCTTTAGGATTTGTACTTTTGATGCCAACATGAATACAAGGGAGTTTCTTAGGAAGAAAGCAATTCTGGCGCCAAGAAACCGCTGGATGTCAATGCTGCAGGGCACAAATCGTGAAGCTCATGTGTGAGATACAGAGTAAAACATTTAATTGAGGCACTAGCTGTGCAGTTTCACACATGGTCAGATTCTTTACAGATAATAATCATCCTTACCTGTAAACCTAAATAGGTTTATTTTTACGCGCGCTCCATGTAGTGGTCTATGCCTATGAATGCTTAGTTGTTATGTTTAACTTGTATAGACTTAGATCTGTAGCACAGTTTTATTTTCCAATTTTAGTCAGAATTATCAAAACTTATAAATGTTAGAGATTTGTCATTGTAATTTTCCAAACCTTTAAAAATTCCAATACAGCAATATGTTTTATTTTAACCTAAAACTACTTTCTGTATGACCTTTTACTATGTGAAACTACTACTGCGGTTCATTTCGGTTTGGGAAGAAGTCATTTCTGCATACTCTTAGCTGATTATATAGTGAAGGATTCATCTTTGACTGTTAGTTTTACCATCTGACTCAGGCATTTTGTTTGTGGCCCCGTGAGGTTTTAAGAGAACTTCATGCTTTAGAATTAAATAAGCACGGTTTTATATACTTTTCATGATAACTCACAACTGCTCAACGAAATGCTATTTCAGTTGCAATTTCTGTGTAATAAATTGCCCCAAAATTTAATGACTTAAAACGATTTTTTAATGCCCATGAATTCAGTGGGTCAAAAATTTGAACAGTGCACAGTGAGATGCTTTACTGTGTTTGGCTGTAACTACAAGTCTGTTACTCTACGGTGACTGAAATGTAGTGCATAGAAATATCTGAAACCTCATTCACTCAGTTGTCAGATACGTGAATTGACATGTTTAGAAGAATAGTACTCCAACCAGAAAAACTCCACGTGACCTATTCCCATGATTTTGTTTCTTCACATCACGGTACTTCAGAGTAGTCAGACTTCTAACATAGGACTCATTGTTCTAATTGTGACTTTTACAGCAAACAAATTGGAAGTTCCATTGTGTTTTGATAACACAGCCTAAGAAATCACCAAACATCGCTTACACAGTAGCTTTATTGGTTAAAGCAATTGCTCACATAACTACCCAGATGCAAAAGGAGTGGATATAGATCCCACTTTTTGATGGAAGTTGTGTCAAATAATTTTGGGCCCTCGCTTTAAAATCACCGTAGTTCTCCCTGTGGCCACAATTACTTATATTTTTTCCTTTGTATTCTAGGGTATTATTTCCTTCGCCAAGCCCTCGAAATTGTCACCTCATTTTGTCATCAACTACAAGTCTAGGACCCTTATGTCTAAATTTTCCAGTTGCAGATGAAGTTTCTCGGGTGCAGTTCTAATATAGTCGCTTTCAATCTGAAGACCTCTAAAATAAAGATACAGGTTATCTGTCTTTTACACACTTACCCTGTTAGATAACCCACCATAGCTTCTCCTGTTCAAAAAGAAGGAAAAATAAGAGACACACAGTAGTCACTGGTCCATAGCAATTCTGAGAGTTAGCTGGGCACTTGTTGCGAGTTCTTCAACTAGGATCTACTTTCACTTCCCCCAGTTTTCTAGAAATGTTCTTGGTTCCTTTCTTTAATGTATTATTTTTTAAAACAAGATATGGCTTGCATTTCAAATAAGACATGTTAATCTTGCTTTGTGCTCAAAATGGTGGCAAGTCCAAAGGCATCTTGCATTTTGTACTGACTCTGTCCAATCTAAGCTGAACGATATTTTTAAACATTGTAGGGACTTCCTGTGTATCAACTTATAATCCACTTTGTTAGAAAAAAGGAATACCCAAAGTCTCTTTGAGATAAACTCTTTTCTATTTTGACCTCTTGTGAGGCTGCTGGACCTAAGGTCCTTATAATTCTCAGAATCTGTGCTGTGCAATAGAGGATGCCTGTCAGAGATGCTCTTAAGAGCCTTAGAAGGCTTTGTTTCTTTGAAATGGTTCATAAGACATCACTTCCAACCTTTCTAAGCTCTTACTGAAGGGTTGTAAAGCCAATCCCTTGATTTCATCTTAATCCTCAGCTGTTTACCTGAAAGGAACTGTGATTTGATAGTTGCCTTGAGGCATTTTTTCTAATTTGAGATTATTCTGCTGGTAAAGACTGAGGAGGGTAGATACTTTTACTTTTAAACCCAGTAAATTTAGGCTCCCTTATAGTTTATCGAAATTTTGGTTGAAAACTGAAGTTTTCTTTCAGTTTGTCCGTTTATATCTTATATGCAGCCCAGAAATCCAATTAGCTGTTTTGTTCATCATAAATGAGTGTCCTAAAACTTTTCTCATTAACAATGCTCACCCTTTGTTAAGCCTTTGATAATAAGCCTTCTCAAGGTCTGTATTAGTCAAAACTGTCGAGAAACAGAAACAATAGGAGGTATATGTGTGTGTGTGTGTGTGTGTGATTTATTATGAGAAATTGGCTTATTCAATTATGGATGCTGAAAAGTCCCAAGATTGGCAAGCTGGAGAACAAGGAAAGCTGATGGTATAAATTCATTCTAAAAGCTGGCAAGATTGAGACCCAAGAAGTGCCAGTTTTCTAGTTTGAATCCAAAGGCAGAAAAAATTCTATGTCTCAGGTCAAGCAGTCAGGCAGGAGGAATTCTTACTTAGCCTTTTATTTTTAAATTCAGAACTTCAATTAATTGGATGAGGGCCACCCATGTTAGTGAAGGCAATTTGCTTTACTCAGTTTACCAATTTAATTGTTACTCTCATTCAGAAACTCCCTCAAAGACATACCTAGAATAATTTTGGCTAAATGTCTGGGCACCCAGTGACTGAGTCAAGTTGACACATAAACCCTATCACAAAGACTTTCTGGCTTCTGCCTGACACCTGCTCCCGAAGCCAAGGCAGATGCTTTGGGTTTTTATGATTGCCCTTTTTCAGGTACCACATTTCTATTATAATTTATTTTGCTGTATAAAAAATGACCTTTAGACTGAGTGGCTTGCAACAAGTACTCCTATGCTTATGAATTCTGCGTATCAGAAATTCAAACAGGGCATAGCAGGTACAGTTTTTCACTATTCTATGATGCCTGGGTCTCAGCTGGAAAGATTCAAAGGTTGAAGAGTAACTCAACAGTTGGAATCATCTGGTTTGTTTACTTGCATTTCTGTTATGGGGGTTACAAAGAGTCTGAGAATAGATTGCCAGCTGAAACATCTACACATGGCTGTTTTGTGTCATTGGCTTCCTTAAGGATGGTGATCTCTCCAATTTCTTAATGTAAGCTCAGCACTTCAAGAGTGAGTGCTCCAACAGTCAAGGCTCAGCTGCATCACTTTTTATGACCAAGTGTTGGAAGTCATGCCGTGTTATTTCCGCCAGCCTCTAATGGATTGAAACAGTTACAAGTGCACCCCATTCAGAATTAGGGGTCAGAGACCCTACCTTTTAAAGGGAACGATGTCAAATGATTTGGGAGCCATGTCTAAAATCACACGTAGGTACTCTCATTATCTTCATTTTACAACTCAGGAATATGGGACACAGAATGTGTGGTACTTTCTCCAACAACACACATTTAATAAGAAGCAGAGGCAGGATGTAAGCTCAGGCAGTCTGATTCCAGAGGCCATATTCAAAAATTATAGTATTATTTTTTCCCACTGTATACAGAGGTGTGTTTTAGCATCTTAGACCTTGAAGAGGAAAATTCACTTCATTAAATTATTTATTTATTCAACAAACATTTGTGCCAACAAGAGCCAAGCACTGGACTGGGTACTAAGAATATTGGTGAACAAGAGGGACATGGCTTTATCTTTTTTTCTTAGTGCAGCATAAAATCTAGTTTATCATTACATTTCTCAGAACTCTGATGTCATTTCTTGCAATATTTCTTGCACTTTTTAGTATTAAGATTAGCTTTTGCCTTGGATTTCTTCTCTGTGGCTATGGTAGGTTAGTTATGGTAACAACCCCTGTTTGTTTTCATCTGGTATTGAAGTCCACTGGTAGTGTCTTCCGACGCCATTTCTGGGCATGGCTATGTGACTTGCTTTGGCCAATGGGAAGGTTAAAAAAACAATGCAAGCTGAGCCTTGAAAAATACTTGTGAATTAGCATTTGCCCTTTTGCTTTCCTTGAAAATTGGATAAAGTCAGAGTCGTTTCTGGATAATGAGAGACATGTAGCTCAGCCGTTTCTGTTGCCCCCAGCTAACAGCTAGTCATCAGACAGCTGAGTGAGGCTAAGAACAACCAGCTCCCAGCTGAGGGCAGTTATATGAACAAGTCTAGTGGAGATTATTTGAGGCTGACATAAACAACCCAAAAGTATCATCAGCTAAATAAAATGCATGTTGTTTAAAGTTACTATGTTTGTTATAGAGCAACAGAAATCTGATACAGAGGCTTTTAAAATATATGCTCCTGTCTTCTGTTATGGAGTATGACTCTACACGTGGTAAATTTGTACAGCTGGTTCTGATGGTCTTTGAAGAAGTTAAATTCAGATTTTATGCTTGCAACATTGTTTTTTGAAAGGATACAACTATTTTAATACCACATTTACATATAGAAATCATCTTTGCTAGTGCTAGATTGATTAATTTCAGCTGCTAAATTAACTTTACAACCCTAACAATTACACTGATAGGACTAATTCCGATTCTTCTAAATTGAGCCTCTTAGATTTCTATACCTAATAGAGCTTTGAAACATAAACGGTGAACTTTTTATTACAAATATACCTTGCATATAAATAAATATAGTACTTAATAGTTCACTGTACTTGAACTTTTAAAACTTGAACAATTTCTGATACAAACTGTAAAATCCTTTTGGTAGTGTTCTTTCCCTTGTCTAATTCATATTTCACTATTTTGATTAATTTTTAAATTATACTTTAAGTTGTGGGATACATGTGCAGAACATGCAGGTTTGTTACATAGGTATATACATGCCATGGTAGTTTGCTGCACCCATCAGCCATCATCGACATTAGGTATTTCTGCTAATGCTATCCCTCCCCTCTCTCCCCACCCTGCAACAGGCCCTGGTATGTGATATTTCCCTCCCTATGTCCATGTATTCTCATTGTTCAACTCCCACTTATGACTGATAACATGTGGTGTTTGGTTTTCTGTTCCTGTGTTAGTTTGCTGAGAATTATGGTTTCCAACTTCATCCATGTCCTTGCAAAGGAAATGAGCTCATCTTTTTTTATGGCTGCTTAGTATTCCATATGCATATGTATATGCACCACATTTTCTTTATCCCGTCTATCATTGATGGGCATTTGGTTTATTCCAAGTTTTGCTATTGTGAATAGTGCTGTAATAAACATATGTGTGCATGTGTCTTCCATATTTCTTAAATATGTAGTCTTGTATTTGGAAGGCTTAATAATTTTGGATATCTTAAGAGACTGAGTCTTCTTATCTAACTCCAAAGCCTTTAAACATAGTAGCTCTCCAATATATCTTACCATAGAGACACATTGATTTAAAACACAGGAGCAAAGGTGCTGTTTTGTTGTATTTACTTGGTTCATTCCACCACGCCCTGGCTTTCTAACTGCATTTATTGAGTTTTAGTTTCTGTAACTCCACCCTGATCCAGCCTCCATGTTTGACAACCCATTTGGCCACATTTGCCTAGTGTATCAGCCTCAAATATTTCCTCCATTCCCACTTTAGTCTTTCCATTAACTTTGGTTTTTTAGAACCTTCACTAATAGAGCTAACCTGACTAACAAGTCTAACATGACTTGAATTAGTCCACTCTAAAATACTACAGTTATACGTAACACAACTGTTTCCTTGGTTTTCTATGGGCAATAACCATGAACTCTTCTTCAGTTTTGGGAATGGTAAGCTAACTTCTGCCTCAGAGGTTGAAAATTACTGTGTTTATTTACCTATAATGTTTTTCTCCTGAGTCTTCATGTGGATGGCCCTACCATTTGCCCGAATTTATCTGAAATAATACTGCAGCATCCTGCCTCACGCTCTATCCCACTACTTGGTTTTCTTTGCTTCATTAATATGGATCACTATCTGAAATTGCCTACACTGTTTACTACTTGCAAATAATAGGGTACAAGGGAGAGAAGTGTTTTGTTTCTTTTCTTGGTTAAAGCACACTGCTCAGAGCATTGTTGGCACATTGCAACCTTGCTGTAAATATTTGTAGAATGAGGAAATCTTATTTAGAACTAGTGGAATTGTGAGTCTTACTCTAGTTTGTAATGTTCAGAAATTGCCAGGGGTGTGGTGCTTATTTCCAATTGTTGCATTTTAAGAGCACTGTTGACAACTAAAGTATTCTAAGAAATGGACTACCGATGTAGGTGAAGAGACTTGAATTTTTTTTTCATAAAAATCTGTTTTTTGAGCATATATTGGTATGTCTTAGAGAATAAAGATTATACATAAAACTAAAATTTGTTAAGATTGAAGTGTTGACCTGGAGGAATATTGAGTGTTAAGAGTCTTATGATAGGTTAACAGTAATCAAACTCATATTTTTCAGGTAAATAGAAATAACTCCAGATTTTTTTATATATATAAAAATATGACCCAAGACTGGGTGCAGTGGCTCATGTCTGTAATCGTAGCAGTTTGGGAGGCTAAGGCGGCAGATCACCTGAGGTCAGGAGTTTGAGACCAAACCTGGCCAACATGATGAAGCCCCGTCTCTACTAAAAAATACAAAAATTAGCTGGGCTTGGTGTCATGTGCCTGTAATCCTAAGTACTTGGGAGGCTAAGGCAGGAGAATTGCTTGAACCTGGGAGGCAGAGGTTGCAGTGAGCCGAGATCACGCCACTCCACTCCACTCCAGCCTGGGCAAAAGAATGAGTCTCTGTCTCAAAAAAAAAAAAAAAATACATGACCCAAAATGTCATAGATCTTGATATGTACAGGTAAAGCTGAAATCTAGACTTTATTTCTAGTGTATTGTTCTTTACACCGTATTTGTCTTACTTTCTTCTTAGCATTACTGTTTTCTCAAACACTTGAAAGGCTTGTTCATCTATCCATTCATCTATGTATCCACCCATCCATCCATCCATGTATCAATTCTTCCATCAAACATTTATTGAAAACTTACTATCTGTATGCATGACTAGTCCGTTTTGAAAGAGTTAATGAAGACTCCGTGTATTTCCCAGGCAGCCTAATTGGCCCCAAGGCCCTTTAGGACCCATAAGAGGACAGAATAATTGAAGATTCTTTACTCAGGTTGCTTGACTTGGACCACTGCTGGGTCCCTGTTTTCGGATTATCTTCAGAACAGTAGAAATAGAGGTTTACAACATAGTACAACTTTTCAAACTAGTTGACTACCTCTAAACAAATATTTTTAAAGCACCTACCGTGTGCCTAATACTATGAAGATACGTCATGAACAGAACCTTGAAAATTGTCATATCATGAGGGCAGCCTGAGGCACTGTGCCTTGTGTTGGAAGCTGTTTCTTTCTTGGGCCCTCTGAATTGTGAGATCTACTGGCTTTAGCTCTTGCTCTGTCCTAATTATCATCCTCCTGCCTTCCTTCTTGCCACGTGTCATTTTGATGGTTTAAAGAAAAATATGTTCCTTTGAATAGAAATCCTGCTGATTTAAATAATGATTTTCTTCTACACTTTAGATCATTTTGAGGCTGTGTTTGCTGCCATTCATTCCCCTTACGTTTTCCCCCCAAACGTGTTATGGAATAAATAATTTCATTACAGCGAGTAGCATCATTTCTTATGCCATTTCATATTTCTACTGTAATGTACATTTTTGAATGATAAATACATTGATTAATAAGCTACATGACATCAAGTTTAAGAAAATTAGATCATAGAAATATGTTGCATGTAGCATATATTTCTGTTTCATGTCATTTATTTTGATCTGTTGCCCATCCAGATGGACTATAACATATGCTATGTTTATCACTGGAGATAAATAATGAAAGGATGAGCATACAGTCTGAGAAAAATCATTTTGACTTTTACACTAAATCTAATTTAGTTTTCTGTAAAAGCAGGAAACCATGTTAAAAAAATTTTCTGTTGTTCTGTCATTTTCCAACTGTATTGGCAAGAATCAATACCTCCAAAAGAATGACATCTTCCCTGAAATATATCACCACACTGACAGGGATCTCTTTGAACACATTTTAAAGCATCCTCATTCCAGCAAAAATTTGCTTTAACTTGTAGAAAATGCCATAGGGAACATACAGAATTTCACGATGGTGCTTTTACATTTTTCTTACTCGAAATGGTACTCTTAAATATTGAGCTTAGCACAAAAGACAAAAATGCAAATAGAGTTTACCAGCTGCGCATATGAAGAGGGAACATGTGATTTTCCTTTCTCTTGCAGTGTGCGAGCTACATTTTGCTCTTAGGAATGCCTTTCTGCCTCTTTTTTGTCAAGAGAAGCAGCTGGTCATCACTCCAGAGAGCTCCTGCCCAATCTCACCCTACTGTTTATCTGGTGAAAAAACTCCCAGCCACGTTCCTATGGCTAGCTGCAATGTTTAGCTGTGGCTTCTTTATGAGCTCTGCAATCCAGGATATTTCTAGTACCTCTAAGTCCTATTTTCCTCCCTGCTTTACATAAGCCTGGGGAAGCAATTAAGCTTAGCCCTCCTAATTAATGCACTTTGTCTGGACACAGTGATTTTGGATAAACAATTTCTGAGCCAAGAAGTCTACTCTTTATTTTGTTGCATTTTATTTTCCAGGGCGGATTGCACTTCAGATCTGTTTGTTGGATGAGGGGCAGATGGAAGAGGAATGTTGCTGAGTGAGGAAGGAAATAGTTGCCAAGTGTTAGGATATGGGTGTCTGCATGTTTGCATCTACAATCCCATGGTCCTCTTAAGTGCAAATAGTATGGTGTACCCAAATGGGAAGAAGTCCCCAGAACCATAGGAAAGCAGAAAGTATTTATAAAGTTCTCAGCATAGAGTAGGAGGTCAACAGACACTGGCGAGATATAATGGTGTTTTTAATTAATGCTCTTTGTTTGCATTAAAAGCAGAAAACATTATTTAATGACAGTAATAGTCAAACTTTTCCTAGTTTTCGAGAAAAACATAATGTGTATTATTGTCTTTGCAACAAGTAGTAAAAAATGCATTTATAAATGCTGATTTTAGAAACTGGCCATGTAAAAGTCTCCATCTAAATTTTCCTCTCATTTTATTTATTTTGCCCTGCCTATGTAGCATGAGTGTCTTTAAGTGAGTTTTTAAAATGCCTTGCAAAAAACCAAGTTAAGAATTTCATTTTTTCCTGGGTACTTTAGGTATAGCAATCAGGGTCCAATGAGCACAGAAGAGGCTATCTGCAAATAAAGGTTCTCGTGGAGATGGATACAAAAATTTGTGACTTTGGCTTTGCGTCTGAAAAATGCCTGCAGCAACGGAGAAGATTTTTCTTGTTACTGGATGAAAGACATTGCCAGCAATCCAGGGGAAGTTCTTGTGAATTCTTAATTAATATCCCATTAAGTTGAAAGTTTAGGAATTACCACAATAATGGTTAATTTTGTCTATCAACTTAGAAGATGGTTTTGGAGGAGATTAATATTTAAATCAGTGTATTTGAGTAAGCAGATTGCACTCATAGTGTGGATGAGTCTCATCCAATCAGGTGAAGGCCTAAATACAGCAAAAAGACCAGCCTCCCCACGCAAGAGAGAATTTGCCAGCAGACTGGGTTTGGAGTTTATCTACACCATAAGCTCTCCTGGGCCTCAAGCCTCTTAGCCCACACTGCAGATTTTAGGCACTTGGCCTCCATAATCATATGAGCCATTTTTTTAATAACAAATTCCCCCTCTCTGTATGTACATGTCGATAGTTATAGATACAGATAGATGGGTCAGTAGGTAGATAGAGCTCCTATTATTTTTGTTGCTCTGGAGAACCCTGATTAAGGCAGCCATCAATGGTCTATGAATCATCCTCCATGTTGTACTAACAGAAGTAAAGGGAACCGCAGAAACTGGCTGGGTAATAAGAAAGTAAGCAAGCAGGAAAGGCATTGACAGCTGTAGATTTAAAAACTGCTCTTGTAATGTTTTGACTGGACTAGTTATGCAAATTGCCAGAGTGATTTGCCTTTCTTAAAGCATATCTTCAAAGTTAAAAATACATGGACCACAAGACGTGCAGCAGCACAGTGAGATCGAGTGTCAGCCTCTGATCACTTATTTCCCCTTCCCTTCGTTCCCACTGCTCACTGCTCCTGACTGATCTCTATCAAGAACCGACCTTACCTCTGTCAACAGGTTAAATTAGTGAAAAATAATTTGACAATATTACTCCTCTGCTTAAGTGACTTTGATTACTTCCCACTGCCTTATTGCTAAATTTAATTTCCTTGTCATGGTATACAAGGTCTCTTAATGATCTGATTCCAAAAGACGTTTTGTCTTCCAAGTCTCTCTAGGGTCCTTTTATTCTCTGAGTGCAGTAGAAATTGATCTGCTCATCACTGCCTAAATATACAACTCTACTGGCATATTTTCCCTCTGCCTGGAATGTGATTTACCCGTTCTTTGGTGTTTGATTTTTTAAAAGCCCAACTAAAAAGGGAACTCAGCTGTAAAATATTTTCCATCTTATAGAATCAGAATAATTCCCTCCTTTGTGCTGTCAGAAGGCTTGTTTTACATGTCTGCAGTCACACAATCATGCTAGTGTTTGGTAGACTTACAAGTGTGACTTTCTTTCGGGAGCTCTAAAGTAAACAAACCTGTTATAGAAACTCAACTGTGCTACTGGATAGCTACTGGATAGCTGTGTGGCACTGGACAATTTATTCCCTCACTAAAGCCTAATTTCCTTATCTGCAAAATTGTGATGCTAATAGGAACATGAGGAAAATGAAATACTTTAATACATAAAAGTGTTTAGAACAGTGCCTGATGTGGAAAAAAACCCTAATATACTAGCTTCAATTCATTTATATATTGATCCTCAAGAAATATTTATTGAGTGCCTGTTATGTGACATGCATTGTTTATTGTCATCACCTTTACTAATACTGTATTCCCATTCATTTTTTAATGCTGAGCATCTAGCTCAATAAATGTTACATAGATGTTCATTATATGTTTACTGATGTTGGAATTGCTTTGGTCATTAGGCTTAAACACTGTGAAATTGGTTGCTCAGTTTTCATTCTATTAGGTAAAAATTTACAGGCTATAGCTATGAAAAACATGCTTTATACCCTAAAGCTGTTTTTGTTTTCTTAATGGTGGGTAATTTAGATAACCTAATTACAATGAAATAATATCTCCCTTTTTTGTAAAATAGCTATGTTTATAAAGACAACACATTATTAAATTACATTGGAAGCATCAATTTATAAATGGTAAGATTACATATTTTGGTATTAGTGTAATATAGCAAATTCTAGTATAATTAGACATAAATTGAAATATTAGTAACCTCAATTGTTTGAAACAAAATCAATATTTATAAGAATTCCATCTATAACAGCAGCTGTTTGTAATAACTCATAGCATCAGATACCAAATATACTTAAATTTGATGATTTTTATGTTATTGTATCTGTCACCTCTCAATCTCTGGGTATATCATAAATTTCACTAAATATTGTGAGAAACACAAATGAAAGTATGTCCTTTCCCTCATAGAGATAATGCACCTATTCTTAGGTATCAAATATAAGACATATTGAGTGAACCTATCACAACCTGTGTTACACATGGGATTCAGTAGCAAAGCATGCACATTATATGCTCCAGTTATGTAGTTTTTCAGTTGTAGGAATCTGTTAATTTGGGAATAATTGACATAGATCAACTTGGCTTAACTATACAGTGTTATAATCTTTTCAGTCATACAGTGCAGATATAAATTTAGTGCCCTTTTAGGGGTGAACATATTAACTATGTTGATAAAAATGTCATATATAGCAGGACTAAAGACAAGACAGAGATAAGTCTGGGTCCTTGATACTGCCTTTAGGAGCTCTTACCATCCCCATTGTAAGAGAGAAAAGAGAGAAATGCAGTCTAGTCATAAGGAGCCCAGACTCTGAACTGTGCAAGTAAAAATCCATTGGCATGCTTATTCTCTGTCTTGTATCATTCACACATATTAGTTTCCTTATTTATAAAATGGGGATGCTGAAAATAATAGTCCTACTATGTAGAGTGTGCATGAAGATTCAGTGAGTTGATTTACGTAAAGTGTTCAGAGTAGTGGACATCTGGCACAGTGGAAAGTCTATGTCTGGATGTCTCAATCACTAACAGGAGAGATCCTTCCCACATTTGAATGGAGTCCTTAGAATCTCCATATTTTGAAATAAAATCTCATCATTTCCACTTGTCTTTCATCATTTTGTGAGTACTTGGAGTGTAATAATCGTATCCTGTTCATCATTATTTCCAGTTCAAGTTAACATAGGTGCTTAATAGATGTCTCCTAAGATCTGAGTTTTTGAACCTCTTAAAAATATAGCATTGATGTTTTATTTATTTTCAATTCACAGAAATAATTCTGAAGCTTGTGTAGAATCCTTTCCATGCAATGTCATAGCAAAACTATCAATAATATACACTTTAGATTGACTTTAATTTTACTTAAAAATTGTTGTATCACACACTGGGGTCTGTTGGGGGGAAATAGGGGAGGGACAGCGAGGGGTGGGGAGTTGGGGAGAGAAAGCATGGGGAGAAATGCCAGATATAGGTGATGGGGAGGAAGGCAGCAAATCACACTGCCATGTCTGTACCTATGCAAAAATCTTGCATGTTCTTCACATGTACCCCAAAACCTAAAATGCAATTAAAAAAGTTAATCCACCACAATCAAGTAGGCTTCATTCCTGGAATGAAGGCTGGCTCAGCATATGAAAATGAATAAATTTGATTCTTCACACAAACAGAACTAAAAACAAAAACCACAAGACTACCTCAATAGATGCAGGAAAGGCTTTTGATAAAATTCAATATCCCTTCATGTTAAAAACCCTTAACAACGTAGGTACTGAAAGAACATACCTGAAAAGAATAAGAGCCATCTATGACAAACTCACAGCCAATATTATACTCAATAGGCAAAAGCTGGAAGCATTCCCTTTGGAAACTGGCACAAGACAAGGATGCCCTCTCCATGATTCATGTCAACATAGTACTGGAAGTCCTGGCCAGAGCAATCAGACAAGAGAAAGAAATAAAGGGCATCCAAATAGGAAGACAGAAAGTCAAAGTATCCCTGTTTGTAGATACATTATTCTATATCTAGAAAACCCCATAGTCTCGGTCCCAAAGCTCTTTGATCTGATAAACAACTTCAGCTAAATTTCAAGATACAAAATAAATATAAAAAAATGACTAACATTCCTATGCAACAACAGCATCCAAGCTGAAAGACAAATTAGGAATGCAATCGCATTCACAATTGTCACAAAAAGAATAAAATACCTAGGAATACAGCTAACCAGGGAGGTCAAAAGTATGTACAATGAGAATTACAAAGCCACTGCCCAAAGAAACCAGAGATGACACAAACAAATGGAAAAATATTCCATGCTCATGCTCATGAATAGGAAAAATAAATATGATAAGGGCCATACTACCCACAGCAATTTATAGATTCAGTGCTATTCCTTTCAAACTACCAATGAGATTCTTCACAGAACTAGAAAGAATGTTTGAAAAATTTATATGGAAACAAAAAAAGAGCCCAAGTAGTCAAGGCAATCCTAAGACAAAAGAACAAAGCTGAAGGCCACAAGTTACCCAACTTCAAACTATTCTACAGGGTGATTAGTAACTAAAATAGCATGGTACTGGTACAAAAAGAGACACATAGACCAATGGAACACAATAGAGACCCCAGAAATAAGGCCACACGCCTACAACTATCTGACCTGCAACAAACCTGACAAAAACAAGCAATGGGAAAAGGATTCCCTATTCAATAAATGGTGCTGAGATAGCTGGCTAGTCATATGCAGAAGACTGAAACTGGACCCCTTCCTTACACCATATACAAAAATCAACTCAAGATGGATTAAATACTTAAATGTAAAACCCCAAGCTAGAAAAACCCTGAAAGACAACTGAGTAATACCCTTCTGGACATAAGAACAGCCAAAGATTTCATGACAAAGACACCAAAAGCAACTGCAACAAAAGCAAAAGTTCACAAATGGAACATAATTAAATCTAAGAACTACTGCACAGCAAAATAAATCATCAACAGTGTAAACAGACAATCTACAGAATGGGAGAAAATTTTTGCAAACTATATATTCAACAAACGTCTAATATCCAGCATTTATAAGGAACTTAATACACATTTAGCAGAAGAAAAAAAAAACATTAAAAAGTGGTCAAAGGACATGAACATTTTTCAAAATAAGACATATATGTGACCAAAAAGCATATGAAAAAAGAAACTCAACTTCGCTAATCATTAGAGACATCCAAATTAAAACCACAATGAGATACCATCTCACACCAGTCAGAGTGGCTATTAAAAAGTTGAAAAATAACAGATGCTGGCAAGGTTGTGAAGAAAATGAAATGTTTGTGGGAGTGTAAATTAACTCAACCATTGTGGAAAGCAGTGTGGCAATTCTTCAAAGAGCTAAAAATAGAACTATCATTTGACCCAACAATCCCATTACTAAATATATACCCAAAGGAATATAAGTCATTCTACCATAAAGACACATGCACATGTATGTTCATTGCAGCACTATTCACAATAGCAAAGACATGAAATCAACCTAAATGCCCATCAATGACAGATTGGATAAAGAAAATATGGTAGACCATACACCATGGAATACTATGCAGCCATAATAAAAGAGTAAGATCATGCCTTTTGCAGGAACATGGATGGAGCTGGAGGCCATCATCCTTAGCAAACCAACCCAGGAATGGGAAAGTAAATACCACATGTTCTCACTTATAAGTGGGAGCTAAATAATGAGAACTTGTGAACATAAAGAGAGGAACAACAGACATTGGGGCCTACCCGAGGGTAGAGGGTGGGAGGAGGGAGAGGAGCAGAAAAAAATAACTATTTGCTACTAGGCATAGTAACTGGTGACAAAATAATCTGGATGGCAAACCCCTGTGACACAAGTTTACCTATGTAACAAACCTGCACATGTACTCCTGAACCTAAAATAAAAGCTTAAAAAATATACACATATATATGAAGATCTCTCTCTCTCTCTCTCTGGACCCAAGCCACCAACCTACTTGTTTACCTGACGCTTCTTACTATATACTTAGACAATTAGTAAAATCTTAGCAAATTTTAGAATTTGATGGACACAGAATTAAAAGCGGAAAAATAAAATGGCTGGAAAGAACACTATGAGAAAAAGGCTTAGGGAGTAAACTGAGAGATAATCGTGTGAGGAATATTTCTCAATTTAGTTTTTGAGCTTGTGTAATTCTTATACCAAAACCTGAAAAAGACAGTAAGAAAAATTATAGGCCAATGTTTCTAGTGAACATGGACTCAAAAATTATAAGAAAGAAAATAGTAAACGTAATTCAGCTATGTATAACATGAAAAATGACCAAGTAACGTTTATTCCAGGACTGTGAGGGTAGTTTAAAATTTGAAAATTAATCAATGTAATTTACCACTTAATAGAATAAAGGTAAAAACCCGTATGATCATCTCAATAGATGCGAAGAAATATTTGATAAAATATAACACCCATTTGGGATAAAACCTCTCAGCAAACTAGAGATTGAAGGAAACTTTCTAAATCTGACAAAGGATATCTATAATTCAGAAGCTGTTGTTACAGGCATTTGGATAGTGTTTTCAAGATATGTTGGAGAAGGGTGGCCTTAAAGCTTGACTGAAAAGGAGTGAAGAGTTGGGTGACTCAATATAAACTCCCCTCCCCCTTTTTTGATAACAAAGCTTGAAAATGGGAAAGGAGAAAAGGAATGATAGTTCCAGAAGAATACTGAGGGATTTTTTTTTGTATTTTATTTATTTTTGTTATTTTGAAAATGAGGGAAAATTGAACTATTTATCATTCCTTAAATAAACCATGTATTTTTGCTCCTTATGATCTACATGTTGTAAAGGTCTGGGTACTGGCACAAAAGTAACACACACTTATAGGGTTAAATCTGGAGAAGGCTAAATGTAGGGACTATTTAGAAAGGTGTGAGGAGAGGAGAGGAAAACCAGCAAAGAGCATTGAGATGCACATTAGCCAGCAATACTAGAAAGCTGTTAGGACCTCTAGATCTGAATTTGTTACTGGAAACCAGCAAGAGTTCTGGCCATGCGAATTAGGTGACCTGAAAAGATAAATACCTTAAACTCTCTTTCCTTTCACCTTCCATTATCCTGCATGTGCCTACTATTGGCTGATCCCAGAAGAATCTGCTGGACAAGGAAGCCTGAGTAAAGCAGTTTCTACAGGCCATTCTTCCAGGTTATAAAGAGGTGGGCAGATGAGGGATCTAAAGAGACAAATGAAGAATAGCACACATACATTGTTCTCTAACAGTAATGTCCTTTTTTACTTTTTCTATCTAGGAAAATCCTGATTACCCTCCAAGGCTTAGTTCATGAGTAACATTCTATGTGGATTCACAGTGCTTCCAAGCAAAGACCCTTGGTCTCTCTTCTATTTGCATTTATGTATTTGTGACAAACAATATTTATTGGGCATAAATATGTATAGACACAGTAATAGTCTGCATGATTAACCTTATTTTTTCATATATTGTAAACTAGATAGTATACCCATTTAACCATTGAGGAAAGCTAGACTTAGCAGGTTAAGTAATTAGGCCAAACTTACAGAGCTGGTATTGGCAATTATTTTTACCTTTCTAAAAATTGATACATAACAGTTGTAGATATTTATGGGATACATGTGAAATTTTGGCACATGAACACAATGTGTAATGATTAAGTTTAGGCATTTAGGATATTTATCACCTCAAAAATTTATCATTTCTTTGTGTTGAGAACATTTCAGATCTTCTTTTCTGGGTATATAAAAATACACAATAAATTATTGTTAACTATAATCACCCTACTATGATATGAAAAACTAGAATTCATTCCTTCTGTCTAACTGTATATTTGTACTCATTAACCTACCTCTCCTCCCCACTCCCAAACACACACTTTTTCCCAGCCCTTGTAGTTTTCATTTTACTCTCTATCTCCATGAGATCAACTTTTTAAGCTCTCACATATGAGTGAGAACATGTGATATTTGTTTTTCTGTGCCTGGCTTAATTCACTTAACACAATGAGCTCCAATTCCATCCATTGAGCTGCAAATGGCAGAATTCTTTTCTTTTTTTATGGCCAAATAGTATTCTTTTGTGTGTGTGTGTGTATATATATATATATATATATATATATGTGTGTGTGTGTGTGTGTGTGTGTATACATATATGTGTGTGCATGTATATATATATGTAGATGTATATATATGTATATATTTATATATATATACAATTTTCTTTATGCATTCATCTGTTATCAGACACTTAGGTTGATTCCATATCTTGGCTATTGTCAATAGTGCTGCAATAAACATGTGGATGTAGTTATCTCTTTGATATAATCATTTCCTTTTCTTTGGAGTAATACTCAATAGTGGGATTGCTGAATTGTACGATAGTTTTATTTTTAGTTTTTAAAGAAGCCTCCATATTTTCCATAATGGCTGTACTAATTTACATTGCTTCCAACCGTGTATAAGAGTTCCCTTTTCTCTGAATTCTCACTAGTATTTTTTAATATTTTGTCTTTTTGATAATAGCCATTTGAACAGGTGTGAGTTGATATCTTATTGTAATTTTAATTTGCATTTCCCTGATCATTCGTGATGTTGAGCATTTTTCATATACTATTGTTTATTTTTATGTCTTCTTTTGAGAAATGTCAATTCAGATCCTTTGTCTACTTTTTTAATGGATTATCAGCATTTTATTGCTGAATTGTTTGAGATCCTTGTATAATATAGTTTTGTTTATAAACTATTAGTTATTTTGTTTATTGTTGGATGACTAGTGTGCAAAGATTTCTTCTGTTCTACAGGTTGTCTCTTCACTCTGTTGATTGTTTCCTTTGCTGTGCAGGAAACTTTTAGTTTCACATAGTCCCATTAGTTGATTTTTGTTTTCGTTGTCTCTGCTTTTGAAGTCTTAGTCATAAAATATTTACTTAGGCCAGTATTATTTTCTCCCTATGTTTTTAGAAGAAAACAAAGTAGTTTTATAGTTTCTGGTCTTTTTATAGTAAAAATTTTCTGGTCTACATCTAAGTCTTGAATCTATTTTGAGTTGATTTTTGTGTATGGTGAGATATAGTGGTCTAGCTTCATTATTCTGCATATGGATATTCAATTTCTCTAGTACTATTCATCAACAGCAGTGTCTTTTCCCTAATGTATGTTTTTGCCTTTTGGCTGTAAATATGTGGATTTATTTCTGGGTTCTCTATTCTGTTTCATTGGTCTATGTGTCTGTTTTTATACAAATACCATGCTGTTTATGTTATTGTAGCCTCGTAGTATATTTTGAAGTCAGGTTATGTGATGTCTCGAGCTTTCTTCTTTTTCCTTAGATTACTTTGGCTATTCACAGTGTTTTATGGTTCTACACAGATTTTAGGATTTCTTTTTTCTATTTCTATGAAGAATGTCATTTGATAGGGATTGGATTGAATCTGTGAATCAGTATGAATAGTATAGTAATCTTAACAGTGTTAGTTCTTCTGATGTGTGAATATGATATGTGTTTCCATTTTAGAGCTAGCACTGGCAATTTTGATGAGTCTATGCTGCCTCCCTCATTCTATGTTCTTCTAGTGCTTTGTATACAGCCTAAATAGAGCACCCACCAATCATGTTTGTTAAAATTTGAGCAAGAAAAACATTCACATAGAAATGATCTCTGAATGTCATCAGGAAAGCGCTTCATCATGGAGCTTTCATCAGCAGTAAAGGGTGAGCTCCTCTAACGCAAAGGGGTTTGGCGAGGGTTTAGACCTGGAATCTGTCCTTCAAAAGTAGAATGACAGCAAAGCATGGAATCAGAGTTCTAGTATATTAGGCAAGTCTGTTTCCATTGTGAATGATTCTACTCAAAGTACAGACGGTCTCTGACTTACAATTTTTCAACTGTGTAATGGTGCAAAAATATACACATTCAGTTGAAACTATATTTAAAGTTCCACCAACCATTCTTTTTTTTCTCTTTTAGTCCAATATTTAATACATTACATAAGATATTCAACACTGTAATATAAAATTGGCTCTGTGTTAGATGATTTTTGCCCAACTGTAGGCTAATATAAGTGCTCTGAACATGGTTAATGTAGTAGCTAGGGTAAGCTATGAAGTCCAGTAGGCTCAATATATTTAATGTGATCAACTTATGAAGGGTTGATCAGGATGTAATCCTATTGTGAGTCGAAGAACAACTATAATTTAAATCCTATTCAACATAGTTCAAGCAACAAAAGAATGTGCTAACCAATATAGCTACAAAGTCCAAAGTAAATCTAGCTTTAAAAAGATAAATCTAACAGTTCAAGAGTTCATCCCATATTTTCAAAGCTTCTTTTCCCTCACTCTCTCTCAGCTTTACTTGTTTCAGTTTTCCTCATCTATTGGCTCAATTTTCTCCTACTGACAAGTTCTCTCTATCGCCACTGGCACTCTTAGATTTACATGGCCCCATTTTAGCACACCAGTTGAAAGAGAACTTGTTTCCAATATCCATTTATCAATTTAGGGAAGGCCTCTGTTTGTCTCTGTTTGTTAAACACTCACTCTAGAGTTAATCACTGTGATAGGAAAATTGATTACAGTAATTGGTCACACTTGGGTTACACGTCCATCACTAAGAATGAGAAAGGTAGGAATTGTAGGATGTTAGAAAAATAATGGAATTTAATGGAAAATATGCTACATGGCTCCCCAAAATAGCTAATGCAATCCTTACGAAATCTTCCTATCAAATCTATATTCAAACTAAATGCATCCTTTTTTTTTTCAAATCATTCTTTGTTTTTAGTTTGCATTCCAACTTCTCCAGTAAGTTTACCAGGAAATAATTAGCATGAGTCTAATCAACACAAGTAGAACAATGCTATTTTCACGTTTGTGAAAAATCTTTTTCACCATGATTAATTCTACACAGACTATCTATATTTACCCATAGCACTACTCTCTCAAAAGCACAGGAATCATTTTATATTGAAAGATGTATTAAATTAGTCTTAACTTTTTTCTTTCAGGTTACTCTCAGTCATAAACATGTACCTGACAACCCAAATTCCTTTTCTCCTCTATCTACTCTATTGATAGTTCTTAAACTTTTTGGGTCAATAAGAATTTGATTAAAGCTGAGGACCTACTCCCTAGCATATATAAACATAGCATGATTTTAAAAAAGAATCCTGGGAGGCTTATAGATATCTGAAGCTTAGCTTGTAATTGAGGGAAAGCAAAGTAGAGGCTCAGATAGTCAGTGCCTTAGCTAAAGAGTGTGCAGTTTCTTCTATAGGATTTATTCTGCAAAGCTTGTAATGCTTTAACATAGGTGAGACATTGTCAGATTTGAACTTTAATTAAATAATTTTGTTTATAGAGGAGAAATGAATTTGAAGTTATAGGAAAGGCAGGTACCAGAGAAATCAGTAAAGAGATTGATATTAATGTATAGAGGTCAAATAGGCAAGATTTTGCAGTTTATTGGAAGTGGGGGTTAGGGTAGGAGAACTCTAGGATGGAACTCAAAGTTTCCAAATGTACTGTGGTATATACAGGGTGTATGTTTACGATGATAATCTGGAATCTTCATGTAGAACAGTGGTTCTCAAACCTTAGTATCCATCATAATCATGTAGAGGGCTTGTGAAAACAGATTGCTGGGCCCCACCCACAGAGTTTGATTCAGTCAATCCAAAGAATATGCATTTCTAACAATTTCCCAGGTGATGTGGATGCTGCTGATAACACTGAGAAGCAATAATGTATACTTATATTCTTCTGGGTTTCTGTCCAACTCTGGCTCTTCTTGTAATAGTTTCCCTTCCAATCTCCCAACTTTCTTTGGGAAATTCCTCCTCTTACTCCAACCATTCTATTCTTGTTTGTCTGCATATATGTATTCATGTGCGACTACACATGGAGAAAACATCTACATAGAAGAGGATGAAGCTATCACATAAAAAGAAGTTTGAAATAAGGAAGTAGAGGAAGAGAAAAAAGAATAAAAATAAAAACAAGAAAAAGACGGACATGATGATCTTTGTATTCTAGCCATCTCTAAAGCTGATGCTAGCTATTCCCTTTCCAATTACTTGAGCAATAAATTCTCTTCTTTTCTTAAGCTGGGTAGAATGTGTCCTTGTCACTTTCAGAAGAAAAAGTCCCAATACTTTTGAAAACATGATATATTGGGTCTTTTTCTTTTGAAAAAAGAATAATGCCAATACATCATGTTTTTAATTTGTTTATAAGACTTTTAAAGATCCTGTTTCCTCTTTGTTATAGCTGCTTTATAGCAAGTTGATAAATGTTCTTTCTCTAAAAAAATCTGGTAATAGTCACATATTCCCAAACCAAAATAAAATCAACATAATCTGAATTTTATTTGCATACATTAATTTGTGTTCTTCTTGCTACAACATGTGATGTAGACCATGTCTGAGTATAAGGCATTTTCTTGATTTGATTACTCTAACATAAACACAAATCTAGTTAGAAACATAGATGTTGGTAGAATTAGCCACAGTATATGTGCTGGCATGGGCAGTGTTTAATAGTTTCTGCTCTGATGGTGGTGTTGTTATTGTTATTGATTTTCAGGGAGGCATTTAGGTCTCTATCTTGTAGTATTTTGCAAGTAGCACTGATTAACATGTACAGCTGCTCTTACCGTATTTTCTTGTAGTACAATGAAATTAATGGGAAGGAGACCACCTGAGGCACATTAATTAATAGTTAAGAGAAAAATTTTAACCTATTTGCCCTCTCCATTTCTCCAACTGGATAGATAATAGGGTTCCATTAATAAAATTTAGTGTGCTGCAATGCAATATGCAGTGTGAATTACCTTCCTGTTTGGAACCAGGGAAGCTTAGCGTAACATGCAAAACTCCCAGATAGCACCAGATTTTGTTCTTTTTTTTTCCCCCCTGAATTCTATCTCTGGTATGCCTTGTATATGTGGAGTGATTTTAAATCATCTGATTTCTGTTGTAAAAGGAAACTATTCAGATTGATGATGATCTGAAAATATTTCCCTGCTCCTTAAATTACTGACTGTGTGAGATGGTTAATCTTTCTCTTTACTGTTTATGTTCTCCCCAGTGTCTCAGTGACAGTTAAAAAAGAAAAATGTATGCTCAGTATTCATCTTGTTCAGATATAACATTTCTAATGCTAAGAAAACAGTAAAATATTACTGTTTGATGAGACCTACTGTTCAAATGACAAACAGTACCTTCATAATGTACTATTATTGAATGAAGATAATAAATTACATTTCACTTATTCTCAAGATATCATACTAAACAGAAGCTTTGGAGGGAGGGATTATTTTATATCCACAGTGAAAAACAAATCAAGGATTAGGTATAAACCCCGTAGCTGTTATTCTCTAGTTACTTTATTAAATTGCAGATGCGTGAAGCTCTACCAGGCCTATTTAATTTGTGCCCCTGGCTTCTCTTTAGGAGCGAGGACAGACAGTGCACATTTCCATGATGTAGCATGAACAGGACCTTATTTCATCTGTTAGTTGAGTAGAACTTGAACAGAGTTTTTTGGAAATATAAAACAGAGTTTCCCACTGAGCTAACCTCATTTTCCAGGATTCTAGCATTGCCTTCACCATATGTTCCATTGCATTATGACAAAGACATCCAACTGTTGAGGTTATTTCTGTTTCTAGTAAATAGATGATAGTTATGTTTTTAAAATTATCTATAAGCAAGGTAAATTTTTCAATGATGAAATTATCAGTACTAATGTAAAACAACCTTTTATTACCTAAGTTTAAGTAGAAGAAATAACAAGTATAAAAGAAGGATGAAAAGGGTGCTAAGGGAAGACTGGAAAAGTAGATTGGAAGCAGAATATAAATTCTAAGCTAAGGAATTTGGAATTGATTCCATTACTGTGGAGGACCCCATATAGCAGTTGGCCTGGGTCTCTAGGTATCATTGCAAATTCAAACTTAAGCCATAAGTGAAGGTTTCTTTGAGAATCCCACTGCCAGCAACATTACAAGCTCCCCTGATGTGAGAGTGGGAGCTTCCTCCATTGCAGCCAAAAGATTACTTCATTTCATATCCCATGTTTGCATTCAAATAGCCCCTCCTTCCATCCTCCTGCCAGCCTGTCTCTTGTATATACAGAAATTGTTACTGTAAGTCAGCTTTCTCATGCAGAGGCTCTTACAACTTTTCTCATAAATATAATGTACCAAAGCAACATACCTACTTTTTAAGGATTGTGTATGTGCAAAATGCACATAAAGAAATGTGTAATTAGGTACAGTGATTAGGAGCAAGAGTTTTAGAGTCAGAATGCCTTGGTTTAATTCCATATTCTGATTATTACTTGCTGTGTGACCTTGAGAAAGCTATTTGACCTCTCTCTGTCTTTGTAAATTTAGGATAATGTGTGGGCCTCATTATCAGAGTTATTTTAAGACATCAGTGAGTTAATACTCATAAAACACTTAAATAGTGCATAATAAAAAGTAATAATATATTTCTAAAATATTTCTATAGGTTTGGGGCTGATTAAAGTCCTAATCAGATAATGCAAAAAAAGCAAGGTCTTTGTAATCAGTCCAATGTGGTTTCAAATTTTGGCTGTGCTGATAGCAGCCATGTAAGCTTAGGCCTCTCTGAACCTGTCTGCCTATCATAAGGTTGCTCATAGGCACATTTTGGCTGCAAGTAATAGAATACACAACTCTATATCACAAATTAGGAAAGATATTACCATGTGTAATGAGCAGTCCAGAGGGATGGAGGTATAGCATGTCACTCTGACTCTCATTCAGCCCTTCTTTTTGTCAACTTTGTACTTAGTTTGACTCTTCTCGTGGTGCCAAATTGGTGGCTGGGGCTACCTGGACAAGATGCTCTCTAAGAGAGATTCTTAGCCAACCATAAAATACCAGTTCTTCCCTTTACTCTTATAAGTCATATTAGGATATGCAATTACCCTTACACCAGTAACAATAACCAGAAAAATCTGAAGCTGACCAGCAGAGACTAATTAGAATTCTCCTTTGGGGTGGCAGGGGGAGGGGTTGGTGGTAACCTGAATAAAACCAGGGCTCTGTTTGGAAGGAGGAAAGAGGAATGAATATTGCATGGGCAACCAAGTATGTCAATCATAATTTGTTTTGAATATTAAATGAGATAATGCAGTAAAATATATAGCATGGTATCCAGCTGTTGCACCAAAATCCTAATTCTTCCTTTCTCTCTGTTACAAGTTTCTTATTTAGAAATACTTTTAAAATTAAACTGAAGATTTATCTGTCACTGGTGATGGGTTAGTCAAGAAAATGAGAAGGGTGAGAAACTACAGGAAGCAACTTAGGATGAATTGGAACAAAATGAGAGGTTATAATAATAGTTCAGATAAGAAGTAATGAACCCCTGAGCCACAGTGGCAACAATTAAACTGGAAGACAGTGATAAATGTGAAATATTATGGAGGTAGAATTTATAGGACTGGTGACTGCTTGGTGGTAGGAGGTGGTAGGGGAGGAGTAACTCTAAGATTCAAATCAGGTTGCCAGGGAGAATGTTGATATCTTTTATGCAGAGTTGAGAAGGGCTGGTTTGGTGGAATATTCAGGCATGTAATTCATAAGATTCTTAATTCAGTGTGGAGGCACTACATCTTTTGGTTCATTCAGATAGAGATGTTAGATTTGGTGAAATTTCAGGAAGAATTCTGTACATGAAATAGGAGATGGTCAAAAAAAAGAAACTTTAAAAGCTGTTAAGTTTGTAGGTAGAAGAGAAAGAGGGATCAGTCAAAGATGCACAGATATAGCACAATGATAGTGGCTGAGGAATAAATTATTTTAAGCAAAGGAGAGATCCAACAGTGTTAAATGGTACAGCTGTTTCAAGGAGCTTAAAAATAGAGAGAAGACACAGGGCTTTGTGATTAGAGGGTCACTGTTACTGTTGAAGGATTAAGAAGTGCAAAAACATCAGTAGTCAAAGTAAACAAATTTGGGGTGATTATGAAGACTGCAGGAATAGCTATTCTTTCAAAAATTTGGTGGTAAAGGGAGAGGCATAGACGGTGATAAGGAGATCATGCAGCAAGGGTGAGGGACTCTTGTTTTCATTCAGATTCAGAGAGAACTGAGAATACTTGTTGGAAAAGAAGCACAGTCAGTATGAGAAAAAGTTAAAATATAAAAAAGTAAGAGAGGCAATGAAAAAACATCTTACTTTTACCAATCCGTTTTTCAAAGGTAAAGCCTGAATTGTGGGATTTTAAGCAGCTTGCACAGCATCACACAGCTAAAAAGTGACAGGGCCAGGTAATGAGTCCATGGGTGATAACAAACTCCATACTCCCTGCTGTACTGCAATACAAGCTCCTAGAGTATAGGAAGGTGAGGAGGTCAGAAGTACCAGTGAAGAGACAGAGATTCACTTTGGCAAAGGGGCAGGACAATTATTTCTCAAATCCAGAACAAAGGAAGGGAGAAAATAAACGTGGGGAAAACATTGAAATGAAGGAGGAAATCGAGAAGTACAGATGGGAGAGCCTTAATTTGCTCATCAGAGCCCACTCTTCAGAACACAACAGGCAGGATTTCTCAGCCATAAGAAAATAGAAACATTTTCTAATATATATGCATAGCTTACCCTTCCACCACCCATTAGGCTCAATTTAACGGTTGTTACATGTGAAGTTTTTCCTTTAATAAACAAAGCTTTGTTTCATATCTTCAGAAAGAATTTGAAATCCATAAGAAGGGCATGTAATGTAAAAGTTATAAATATTCATAGAGTAAATGATCAAGTCTATTAAAATTTAAAGTTGGTAAATAGTGTTATACATGGCTTATCATAAATTATCAGTGGTATGAAGGGATACTGTGATAATTGCTGCCTTTTTCATACTTCCTTTTACCTAAGAACCCACCTCAGTCAGTGGGGCATTTTGCATCATTGTCTATGGGAAGAAAAAGCCAGCCAAAAGCAGGGAAAACAAGAGGTTAATTCTTAATTTTTGAAGTTTCAAAAGTTTAGAACTCAAAAAGTGAATATAAAATTTGGATAATGCAAAATGCTCAAAGTGATATAAAGAATAGTAACATTTTGCCCCATCTGTCTGCCACCGTGGTTACCCGCCAGACTAGATCACCATGTCTTTGACGCAGGTAAAGGAAGAGAGATGAAAGAGGAATCAGGAGTGAGTAGATGCTGGTAGTCCCTAAGAAACCAGGATCTGTGAATGTAATGGGAACAAACCCATAGAAGTCTGATGATCAAAGAGCAGAGGACCGTTTTCATGGACCTGGAGAGGAAATTCAGGCTTAGTATACACAGACACAGAAATAGATATCTGAACAGTGTATCTAGACAGATTGACCTACAGTTGACTTAGAGTTTTTTGCACTCCTCTGGGGGTGTGAGAGAAGTAGAAAGAGTGATTCCTGCATGTAGGAAAGCCACACAGAAAAGGGAAATGTTCGTGGGAGACTCAACTGCGTTTCCCTCAGTCTCAGAGAGCCAGAGAGGAATTGCAGGAGTTAAACAAGAGGGGGAGAACCAGTCCTGAAGGAGACTGAACACCAGGGAATAATTCTGGCATGAATAAATGATGCGTCTGGACAGAAGTGCCTATCTTCCTTCCTTGGATAGTTTAGTACTAACTGAATGGCTCCGCCACCACTCCCCTTGTGAATATTGGTGAATATACACACAGTAACATACTCATTTATAAATAGCTTGCACAGTAACAACAAATTAATATTTTTCACAGAAATTTAATTTCATAAGAATTTATATTTCCTTTTAACTCAAATGTCTAGTGCTACCTTGAAATTCAACAACATTATAATACCTTGTTAGCAAAAGAGTTCCTAACATAGTGTTATTATTAGCCATACAAAGTCTTAGATAGAGTAGAAAAATCCTCAGATCCATAGATGAACTGGTATATTTTTAACCAATAAATGAAAAGTGTATAAAGTTCTCCTAAGGGCCTTACTTAAAAATCAATTGTAATCAAGGTAGAGGGAGAGTGTACTTAACTGAATCTTTTATCTCCTACCATTTTGAATTGTTTTATTTAAAACTGTTTCATGTTTGATCACCTACCATTTTGAATTGTTTTTTAAAACTGTTTCATGTAATTATTTTATTTCTCAAGAAAATTGTGCTTTGTCAAGGGCAGAGTTTGGGTCCAACACAGCAGACTAAGTAAACAAAATAACTGTATTCAAGGAGAGCTTGAATAGGAGATGGAACCCCCAAGTTTGCCCAACTTGACATTGACAAAAGGAAAACATGAATTGTTTTAAAGATGGGAGCAAAGTTTGGAAAACGACAGCAGTGCAGAAGGGAAGTGGAAAGATATAGAGGAATATTCATGTTAGAGAGTCTCTCTTAGGGAGTACTCCCTGCAGAGTGGAGAGGTGGCACAATGGGGCAGGATATTAGATCACTTATGATTCAGACCCAGGAGAGCATGGGATTACAGATCTCAAAGGTTTCCATTAAGAAGGATGTTTTATTGGAATAAAACAACTGGACTTTACAAACAAATTAATCACTATGGTAGAAAGATCTCAATATTTGCAGGGAGAAGGTCACTATTTGAATACTGGCCGCATGAAAACAGATTTTTGGCCTATTTTCCTGATCTGTAAAATGAAGAAATCATACATTTTCTACCTTGTAGCATTACTTTGATGATCATTGATTGAATAAGAATATATGAGAATTTTTTTGTGTTATATAGTTCATTGTATAGTGTATAAAGTCTATTGTACTGTTATACAAATATTAGTTATAATAATAATAATTATTTTTATAAATTTTCTTGAACTTTAGGTTCTGGGGTACATGTACAGAACGTGCAGGATTGTTGCATAGGTACGTAAATGGCAATGTAGTTTGCTGCCTCCATCCCTATCACCTGTATCTGGCATTTCTTCCCATGCTATCTCTCCCCAACTCCCTATCCCCCACTGTCCTGCCCCTAGTTCCCCCAATAGACCCCAGTGTGTGATGCTCCCCTCCCTGTGTCCAAGTGTTCTAATTGTTCAACACCAACCTATGAGTGAGAACATGTGGTGTTTGATTTTCTGTTTTTGTGTCAGTTTGCTGAGAATGATGGTTTCCAGATTCTTCCATGTCCCTACAAAGGACGCGAACTCATGGTTTTTTATGGTTGCATAGTATTGCATGGTGTATATGTGCCATGTTTGCCTTGTCCAGTCTGTCTTTGTTGGGGATTTGGGTTGGTTCCCGGTCTTTGCTATCATAAACAGAGCAGCAATGAACATATGTGTGCTTGTGTCTTTATAATGGAATGACTTATAATCCTTTGGATATATACCCAGTAATGGGATTGCTGGGTCAAATGAAATTTCCATTCCTAGATCCTGGAGGAATTGCCACACTGTCTTCCACAATGGTTGAACTAATTTATACTCCCACCAACAGTGTCAAAGTGTTCCTATTTCTCCACATCCTCTCCAGCATCTGTTGTCTCCAGATTTTTTAATGATTGCCATTCTAACTGGCTTGAGATAGTATCTCATTGTGGTTTTGATTTGCATTTCTCTAATGACCAGTCATGATGAGCATTTTTTCATATGTTTGTTGGCCTCATATATGTCTTCTTTTGAAAAGTGTCTGTTCATATCCTTTGCCCACTTTTGGGTTGCTTGGTTTGTTTTCTTTTTCTTGTAAATAAGTTTTAGTTCTTTGTAGATTCTGGATATTACCCTTTGTCAGATGGGTCGATCGCAAAAATTTTTTCCCATTCTATTGGTTGCCAGTTCACTCCAATGATTGTTTCTTTTGCTGTACAGACGCTCTGGAGTTTAATTAGATCCCATCGTCTATTTTGGCTTTTGTTCCCAATGCTTTTGGTGTTTTAGTCATGAAGTCCTTGCCTATGCCTATGTCCTGAATGGTTTTGCCTAGATTTTCTTCTAGGGTTTTTATGGTGTTAGGCCTTATGTTTAAGCCTTACTCCATCTGAAGTTAATTTTAGTGTCAGATGTCAGGAAGGGGTGCAGTTTCTGCTTTCTGCACATTGCTAGCCAGTTTTCCCAACACGATTTTTTAAACAGGGACTCCTTTCCCCATTGCTTGTTTTTGTCAGATTTGTCAAAGATCAGATGGTTGTAGATGTGTGGCATTGCCTCTGAGGCCTGTGTTCTGTTCCATTGGTCTATATCTCTGTTTTGGTACCAGTACCATGCTGTTTTGATTACTGTAGCCGTGTAGTATAGTTTGATGTCAGGTAGCATGATGCCTCCCACTTTGTGCTTTTTGCTTAGAATTGTCTTGGCTATGCAGGCTCTCTTTTGGTTCCATATGAAGCTTAAGGTGGTTTTTTCCAGTTCTGTGAAGAGGGTCATAGGCAGCTTAATGGGATTGGCATTGATTCTATACATTACTTTGGGTAGTATGGCCGTTTTCACAATATTGATTCTTCCTAACTATGAGCATGGAATGTTTTCCCTCTGTTTGTGTCCTCTCTTATTTCCTGAAGCAGTGGTTTGTAGTCTCCTTGAAGAGGTTCTTTGCATCCTTTGTTAGTTGTATTCCTAGGTATTTTATTCTCTTTGTAGCAATTGTGAATGGCAGTTTGTTCTTGATTTGGCTCTCTTTAAGTCTATTGTTGGTCTATAGGAATGCTTGTGATTTCTGCACATTGATTTTGTATCCTGAGACTTTGCTGAAGTTGCTTATCAGTTTCAGGAGATTTTGGGCTGAGACGATGGGGTCTTCTAAATATACAATCATTTTATCAGCAAATAGACACGAT
>CAUYLG010015183.1:0-153024 GCA_963573385.1 Cacajao melanocephalus | reverse complement strand
GAGTCTAAGTCTCTTTGTAAGTCTGGGCAATAGAACAAGAATCCCGTTCTCTCTCCCTCTTTCTCTTCCTCTTTCTTTCTCTCTTACATTCTTTTTTTTCTTTCTTTCACTCTCACTTTCTTTCCTCTCTTTTTCTTTCTTTCAAAAATAAAAAAAGAAAAAAAAAAAAAAAAAGAAAAAAAAACTCCCTGAAAGGTGGGGACTTTTCAGACAGATATTCTAAGCCCCAGTGAATTATGAATATACAGTTTTTTTAAACTAGCAGATAAATACCTTTTATTGAATGTCTGTACCAGTTACCCCGGAAGATACCATAGAAGAATATAGCATGTCTCTCCTCTTGAGAAGCTTCCTCTGTAACTAGGGAGATAACAACACAAGGAGGGTGGGTTAAGTATGAGACTATCGCAATAGATTAGAGCTCAGCCTCTGAGTCAGACAGATCTGGGTTTGAGTCTCAGCTTTGCTCGTTATAATCTGTGCAGCATTGGTAAAATTATTAAACATTGTCTCAATTTCTTTGCTTGTCTATAAAACTTGGAAAAGCATCCTTAAACTATCTCACAGGATTTTTGTAAGGATAAAATGACATAAAGCATGAAAGTATGTATCCCAGTGCATGGTGTATGGGAAATAATAAATGGTAACTGCTATTGTTTTACTGTTATTTCCAGCAAATAATAGTAAATTCTGTAAAGTTTCTTATAAAAAAAACTTTTACTGAAAGACTGGCAGACAGGAAGCCCTTCCTGGGGCAGAGGCAGACAGGAGCACCAGCTGAACATTGAGAGGACAACTGGTAAGCCCTCAGGAACCACTCGTTGGCCATAGATTTTACGCCCACTTTCCTAGTCATTCATATCTTATCTGCCTGCCCTACTTGCTGAGAATTACTGAGGGAGCCACAAAGTTAGTTTGCTGTATCTGTTACAGATGAGGGTCAGCTGTCATTTCCATCATAAAATCCATGCTTCATGGATCTAAAGCTTGGAATCTAAAATGACACGGAGCTTAAACTCTACTTAACGCTTTTGATTTAAAACCTACTCAGAGAACAAGAGTTCTTAAGTCCACATGGCAGATAATACCCTTGCAGCCTCTTTGGTATAAGGTACCTTTGAAAATGAATTCTATATCTGGCCTTGCACAGCCTTTTCAATGATAAATAGCTTTAAACTAAGAGTCATAAAAAACACTTTTATGAAGCAAATAATCAACCACACTGGCTTTCTTTATGGGAGAATTAATGGTGCCTTGGGAAGGTTTCATTTTCATGCATTTTGATGATGACTTTTTAAAATGGCTACTTTAGAAAAGAATGGTTTAAGCAGAGGAAGGAGAAATATTTTTACTATTTCCTTAGCTTCTAGAGGTATATATTTAATTCATTTATGTTTTTATAAGAAATTTTATCTCAAAGGTAAAAATACATTACATATTATATCAGTAAACATTTTTTCTTTTGGCTTATGAATCCAAGATATACTATAACTAAATGTGCATCTGTTAGCAGACTGATCCTAAAGCATTTTATTTATAAATAATGAGATCAATATTCCACAGGAAGAATCTGGTAGCCCAGATCAGCAAGGAATTTTAATATTTTTTTTTAATTGAGGCGGAGTCTTGCTCTGCCACCCAGGCTGGAGGGCACTGGCACAATCTCAGCTCACTGCAATCTCTGCTTCCTGGGTTCAAGCAGTTCTCTGCTTCAGCCTCCCTAGTAGCTGGGATTACAGGCACCCAACACCACGCCCAGCTAATTTTTTGAATTTTTAGTAGAGACAGGTTTTCACCATGTTGGCCAAGATGGTCTTCAACTCCTGACCTTGTGATCCACCCATCTCAGCCTCCCAAAGTGCTGGGATTATAGGCATGAGCCACCGTGCCCAGCCAAATTTTAATTTTTTTGATAAAAAATAAATTGCTCTGATTTCAACTTTGGAGATAAGAAATGCTCAGAGAATTTCCCAATGGAAGCTTGAGAAAGTTTGAAACACCTCCAGGAAGTGCTCATGATCTAGCTGAAAATGTTAAAGCTCTGTAGTGTCTAGTATTACCCTGTAACCCCTTATTTGTGGTACTCAGGTGAGGGGGACAGGATGGGGAAAGCTAACAGGTCTGCATCTTCATTTTCTTGCAGACACAGATATCTCCCATAGGCTTTTTAGTTTCCATGTTCCAGGGCCCAGTGAATGTACCTTCCTACCTTAGGCTGTTTTCATAATTAGACCAAGATTCTAAGAAAAGCTAGCAAAAGGCTTAGGCAAGGCTGATAAGAGAGCTTAGTTTCATAATTCGGCTAGTGAATTGGCTTCCACTGACTCATGCTGGTAGCAAGGGGCTGAAACTGCTGAAGGAGTCTTGTGGATTTCTATGGAGATATGAAAGCGAAGGCATTTTATTTCTGGAGGTAGACTGAAAAATCATGACGATGATATTAAGCAACTCCCTGTAGACTCCAGAGGTAGCGTCTACTGCCCACCCCTTGAACCTGGCGTGGCCTGTGGTTTGCTTTGACCAGCAGAATGCAGCAGAAGTTGTGTAAGTTCTGGAGCCCAGGCCTCAAGGGGCATGTAGCTTCTGCCTTTGTCCTCATGGAACGTTTCAGCTACCGTGGTAGGAAACCTAGACAAGCTTACTGAATCATGAGAGACCACATGGAGAGATAGGCCAAACGAACAGCCAGCATGAGGCCCCAGGCATGTGTGTGAGGTCACCTTAGACCCGCCAGCCCCAGCTGAGCTACCAGCTGACTGCAGCTGCCTGCGACAGGGAGCCTGACAAGACCAGCAGAATTTCCTAGTCAACCCACAGAGTCATGAGAAATTATAAACTGGTTTTAGTTCAGGGGTCTTTGGGCCAAATCTGATCTGGCACATGTTTTGTAAATAAAGTTTTATTGGAATACCACCATCACTTATTCACCGACGTATTGTCTATGGCAACTTTTGTGGTACAGCAACAGAGATGAGTAGTTGCCAAAGAGACCACAAGTCCCACAAAGTCTAAAACATCACTCTTGCCATTTACAACGTTTGCCTGCCCGTGTTTTAAGCCACTAGGTTTTGGGGATGTTTTTGATAAATAGCAATAAATAACATATAGAAGTCGAGTTATTAGTAAGGGTCCTCCAGAGAAACAGAACCCGTAGGATATATATTTATTTATTAAAAGATTTATTATACAGAATTCACTTGTGATCATGGGAGCTGAAAAGTCACAAGATATGCAGTTGGCAGACTGAAGACCCAGAAAAAGCTGAGGCTGTTGTTTCTGTCTGAGAATCAGGAGAGTCAGTGGTACACATTCTAAGACAAAAGCAGGCAGGTTTGACATCCAGGAAGAGCCAATGATTCAGTTTGAGTCCAAAGGCAGGTAAAGGCCAATGTTCTAGCTCAAGGCAATCGGGCAGGAGGAGTCAGGCAGGTGGGGGCAGCCCTTTTGCTCTATTCAGGTCTTAAAACCGGTTGGAGGAGGCTTCAGTTTGAAGGAAGCCCAGCCACACTGAGAGTCATCTGCTTCACTTAGTCTACTATCTCAGATATCAGTGTCATCCAGAAACGCCCTCATGGACACAGCCAGAATAACGTTTGCTCAAATATCTGGGTACCCCTTAGCCCAGTCAGATTGACACATAAAGTTAACCATTACATTTGATATTTTAAAATGAGGTGTTGGTCCACAGTCCCTTTTAGTGTCTTCACTGCTACCGCTTCCTGACTCTATCGCATTCCTTCCTTGCCTGTGCGGTCCTGGCACCTTCACTTCATGGTCTGAATATCATCATAGCCTCCCAGTGCTTCCCCCACTCCTGCCTTTGCTCTGATAGCAACACAGCATGGAGAGGGAGCCTGTGACATGTGAGTCAGCTCATACCACTTCTACTGGATACCACACTTCACGAGGAAGGAGGCATCTGTTTATAGATCTGTTGACCCCCAGTGGTGGATATCTTAGAATAATGTAGTGGCTCTTAGTATTTGCCAGTGAATATTTGTTAATGGAATGAATACATGAAAACAATTGGAAACAAAGGGGCAAGCTTGGTGACACCAGTCAAATAAAATATAAAGAGGAGTTCCATGTTACATGTAGTTAGCATAATACTGCTGGACTTTGTAAGGACAATTGGCAATGTAATGATAAATGACTTTGGCAATGATAAATGTAATGATAAATGGCGATGTAATGATAAATGAACTGTAAATATGAACATATAAAACAACTAAAGAGGTTAAGTACACAAATCATTAAAGCAACTATTATTAAAATTGTTAAAAAAAAAAAAGCTAAAAGTGAGGTGTTACGGGAACAGAAACACAAAATTAGTGGCTCTGGACTAGAATGTACACAGAAAGTGGGACGGATGCCATGCATGAGGGCTGGAAAAAGGTGAAGCAACTGCTATTGAAGGTGGAGAAAAGACAGTTGGTTATGAAGTGGTGGATGGTAGTCCAAACTGTCATTCATGGTAACTTGGAACACAGAAAATTAGCTACTGAATTCATAGATATGGCTAAGGAAGTCTCTAGACAGAATATTGTAAGAGCCACTTGGCTTCTTCTAGCTATATATGATGTGTACTAGGAGAGATGAGCTTTAGAGGGAGCTATTTGGTTTACAAGCAGAATTTAGAAAAAATATAAAAGACCCAGGACATGGTTGATTAGAAAATAAGACACTCTCATTTCCAACATGCACAGTTCTCACCCCTGCCAGTAGAAAATTTTTCAAGCGAAACAAGGTCTGAGGTTAAAAATCCATCAAGTTTGTGGCTATAAGGTCTTTTATTAAGACCTCAGAAAACTTTAAGCTGGTGCCCAACAGACTCTCTGAGCTAAACAAACAGGCTTTAAGAATCTTAAAGGAATATCCCAACGCAGATTCACACTCAACCCAAAGTAGGGAGAGGTCTGCTTCAAAATAGAATAAGGGATATAATTTTGGGGGCATAGACTCAACCCCAACCAGAGTCAAGGGACACATACAAAGTTTTAAAAATATTTCATTGTTAAGACTTGGAACCAACCCAAATACCCATCAATGATAGACTGGATAAAGAAAATGTGGCACACATACACCATGGAATACTATGTAGCCATAAAAACGAATGAGTTCATGTCCTTTGCAAGGACATAAATAAAGCTAGAAGCCATCATTCTCAGCAAACTAACACAGGAACAGAAAACCAAACACGGCATGTTCTCACTCATAAGTGGGAGGCAAACAGTGGAAAGGCATGGACACAGGGAGGGGAACAACACACACCAGGGCCTGTTGGGGGTTGCAGGGCGAGGGGAGGGAGAGCATTAGGAGAAATAGCTAACGCATGTGGGCCTAAAACCTAGATGATGGGTTGATAGGTGTAGCAAACCACCTGGCACGTGAATACCTATGTAACAAATCTGCACATTCTGCACATGTATCTCAGAACTTAAAATGATTAAAATAAGAAATATTCAGGATCAAAAAAAAAATGTTACATTGTTGAAAATACCACCAACTTGGACCAAAAGGGACAAAGTTCAAAATGAAGAGAGCTTCTGGACCCTCAACTTTCTATAGGCAGAAGCAAGCAGAGAAAACAACTCAATTGCAAACATGTGCCATCTCTTATAGGAAAGGAAGGACAACTTAGAGGGCAGAGCCAAGATCCCAGAGAGTGGAGCCAAGAGCCAGGAACAATGGCTTATGGAACCGCTCCAAAAGAGCAGAAGTGGATCCTAATCAAAAAGCGTTCCATACTCCTAGAGTAGGGAAATTGGCAATTGGTGCCTGGCTGTATTTCAGGATGCTACGGACTGGTAATTGCCATGTGCCTCCCATTCCTCCTCTTTTCAAATGGAATTGTTTATGGTGGTTATCCTGTCCCTGTTTTACCAGATATGTTGCAAAGTAGGGGGCAGGTACCACATCTCTTTAGTTTATAGGCCTCTGCTTCAAGGGGAGATGTGTCCATAGAGCTGCACCTGCAGAAAAGCTGCCAAGGCATCTCATCTGTATCTGCATTTAGAGGATAGAGATCCTTGACTTTGAGACCAAGACTGACAGTATAATGGGATACAACTTTTGGGCAAGCAGTGAATGTATTTTGTATGTGAAAACAATGAAAATAGTTTTTGCACCCCCTTTTATTAGAATATGGTATCTATTTCATCATGCCTTTATGCCTAGACTGGCCTCATGACTTGCTTTGGGCAATAGAATATGGCAATAGAATGTTGTTACAGCTGACTAATGTTTTTTTCTCAGCATGACTCATCAATATTTTCTCAGTTGAATATGTCTCAGCTGTAAAAATGCTATGCAGCCATGAAAAAGAATGAGTTCATGTCCTTTGCAGGGACATGGATGAAGCTGGAGGCCATCATTCTCAGCAAACTAACACAGGAACAAGAAACCAAACACCACATGTTCTCACTATTAAGTGGGAGTTGAAAAATGGGAACACATGGACACAGGGAGGGGAGCATCATACACCAGGCAGGGCCTGTTGAGGGGTGAGGGGCAGGGGGAGAGACAGCATTAGGACAAATACCTAATGCATGCGGGGCTTAAAACCTAGATGATGGGTTGATATGTGTAGCAAACCACCATGGCATATGTATATCTATGTGAACAAACCTGCACGTTCTGCATATGTGTCCCAGAATATAAAATAATTTTTAAAAAGAAATATTCAGGATAAAAAAAAAAAAGATGTTGCATTAAGGAGCTCCAGAGTTTGGGCATCATGAAGCCCTGGTGCTGTAGCCATCATGTAAGAAAACCCAAGCTACTGGATGTTGAGAGATTGCATGAAGCGAGAGGCCTGGCCAAGAACCAAGGTGCCAGACGGGTAGGTGAATGCGGTCATTTTAGACCCCCCTCCCAGACCCAGCTGAGGGGCCAGCTGAATGAGGCCACGCAAATGAGCCTCAGTTGAGCCTTTCAGTTAAGACTAGAGAAACAACCACCCCATCAACCCACAGAGCCATGAGAAGCAATACATGGTGATCTTAAGCAACTATATTTTGGGTAGTTTGTTGCACAGCAATAAATATCAATAAATAACTGATACTTTCCAACTCATTATTTTTACGTTCACCTCCAAGTGAAGGAAATTCAGGAAGAACAGCATGTTCTTGCACCTATGGGAAAGTATTTCATACAGATTTTAACGTAACTCCTTTCTCTCTGTTAAAAACTCCCATAGTCACAAGCACTATACCAATCTGAATATAAATCCAGGATCATAAAAACCTACTTGGATCCAACAGCTGAACAGAACAGTTCTAAACCCACAGATGATGTCATTTATTTATTTTCATTAATAAATATACACTTGTATTTTTATTATTTTTAAATGACCCCAGGGACCTTTCTTCCAAATCAGGGGTAAAAGTTTCCTTTTCAGAACCTACCTGGGTCCTGAAGAGACGTATTTAACTCGGAAAATATTGGTTAGCCATGCTAACTGAGAAAAAAACATTAGTCAGCTGTAACAACATTGCAACTGCAATGAAAGCAAAGAAAAATTTGAGGTCATTGTTTTAGAGTGTGGCTGACTGCAATACTTGCTACTAGAAAAATTAAAATAGAGCTTGACACTTGAACAAAAGTCTCCGTGAGTGAATAGAGCATTCTTTTCATTGAAAAAAATTCATATAAGCAGTGATGAATTTCCTTGTCACTACATTTTAACAGAAAGAGGGCACATCGAAGCTGCAGGAACGTTCAGCCAGCCGCTGGGGGTTTCATGTGTTTACTGGCGTCCTGCCCACAGCTGGAACTTAGGCAAGTCCTTTTGGTTTGTGTCTCTGTTTCTGTTTGTAAGAAGACACAACTTTTCCCCCAGGGCTTGGCCCATTTGCCCTGAACCTGGATGTTCCTAGCATGGAAGAGTTTAACTGGTAACTCTAGGATTAAATGCCATTTCAAAGATTCCCTTGGCATTACTCATTCTTCCTTACTAGAGTCCAAGGTGCACCTCTGCCACTTGCTGTGAGACCTTGAGCAAGTTATATAACCTCTGAATTTCAGTGTCTTGTTGATGGAGAAAAATAATTCCTGTCCCCTTACTGGATGGATTTGAAGATTGGAGATAATATGGGTACAACCCCTTTAACGGTTCCTGGCATGTAATAGTATTTCTCTTATAGGGTTTTTATGAGAACTCAATAAGTTAATATTTGTAAAGCACTCAGAGCACTGCCTTGCATATTGAAGAGTTTGTTAAATAAAATAAATAAAAATCTAGACTCTGTTGCAATCAGCAGAGCCAGCCCTCAGTAGTTTGGCTTCAGTTGTGAAAATGAAGCACAGAGTCAAAAGCCTGATCGCTTCAGACCAAGACCAGAAGTCAGAGTGCAAGTATTTCCAGGCATTCCATGCAGCCCACGCACATGGATGCCTGCAGTATGCACCACGCTAGGCACTCCAGGTTGCACTGGGGGGCATACAAGCAGTTAAGATGAAGGAGATATTAACAAACTGCTACTTGGGTGTCCCAGGATGGCCTCTGTTGTGGTCATTGGTGTTGCTGGTGCAGCACCCATTCCCCTTTCTTCCACTTACTTTAGGGAGCTACCCAGTTCCAAGGGATCCAGTGTTTGCAGGACTGCCCATCAATGTGTGTCTTCCTTTATCTGCCCAAGAAGGAGCATGTGACCCACCTGGATCAATCAGAAGCAGTCTCTCCCTGGGCTCAGAATCTCCAGCAAGTGATACTGAGACTCCTGGACACTGTGGTTCTGACCACTCTCTGAAGCTGTTTGAAACCTCAGGAGACGGAACTTGAAAATTTGCACCTTTATCAAGGGCCCTGATGATTCTTAAGCTATAAATTAGAAGACTGGCTTCTGGAAGCCACTGGTAAAGTCCACAACTAGACTGAAGCATTACAAGAAAGTCACACTTTAAATCAATATTTTTTAAACTGCCAGCTGGTTAGGGAAATTGATCACTGGGTGGTATCCAGCACTTTTAAAAATGAAGTAAGTAGAATAGAGTGGAATGGACTGTGGTAAAATGGAGTGTGGATAATAAGGTCCCATGAAACATTCTTAATCTGCCAGCTATATGTGTCCATCTTGATTTGCAATGTAAAATGTATTTATTAATGTATTTCTTATCTTGGGTCTTGGCCAAAAAAAAAAATAGTGTGAAAGCCATGCCCTGAAGTATGTTTCCCAAATTTGTTTGAGGATAAGAATCCCCTAGGGAGCTTGTTAGGTTTGCAGATTCCTAGGCTCTCCCCCTGGCCATTCAGATTGGGTCTGTTTGGAGTGGGGTGGGATTTGATGCTTTCTCCTCCTCCTCTTGTTTCTTTAAATAAGAGGAACCCCCTGGTGATTCTTACCATTATCAAGTGGTATGTAGGCATGGGGGGTACCCTAAAAGTAGCTAGGTCTACTTCTGTGGAAAAAGCCAACAAAGAAACTAAATGCTCGTTAAACTGGCAGTCAGAGTGGGAAAGCTGAAAAATTGAGATGCAGTAAAAAGCAAGCTTCAGAGGAGCGAGGAGATGAGGAGGCTGTTACCAATGACCATGACCTGAGATGACGGATCATTTCTATCCCTTCCCTAGGAAAAAGGTACTAGTTCCATCTTTCAATTACCTCTCCTCAAACTACCAAAAGGCCTTTTACAACCTAACTGGCTTGATTCCTACAAGCTCTTTAAGTACAGCTATGGAAACTGAGGCTGATCTGACTGGTGGAGGCTGAGGTGGGATTTGAGCCACATCCATCTGACTCTGTACCTGCTTCCTGTGGTCATCGTTTTTCCCTCCTCTGAGATGCTGGCTGTTCCATCAGACTTTCTCTGCTTTGCCTCCTCAGCTGGCAGGCTGGGGTTCCTTTCTACCTTTTCCAGCCTCTATAATTCTCCATGGTGACAGAGAATACTCCGGTGTGCTGCCCCTCAGATAGCAGGAGAGAAGGAAGCCCATCTCTGGTCTTGGTAACCTGGTAGGAGATGGGCCTGTGGCTGGGCATGAGAGAGGCTGCTGGGGAGAGAGAGAGTTCCTCATCTCTGTTCAAGCTTTTATCAAAACACTGGGAAGGCAACTCAAGTCTACCAGGCCACGGCACTTTGCCTTTGGGGCACAGCTGTTCCTCATCACCAGGGAGCCCTAAGCCATGGCTTGGCACAGCCCGGAAACCTCTGTGCAGTCCTTCTCTCCTGCAGGAGAAATCTTTGTCCCAACCCCATGGAGGCTCCAGTGGGAGGCAGGCGGCCTGGTCCTTACTCTGCATCCTAAGCAGAGGATCCAGATGCCCTTAGGGGGTAAAAGAGAGGGGAGGATTTAGGGAGCCCCTAGGGCCCCCACATGCCTTGGCTCAGGGTTTGTCCCCTGGGACCTGACAGAAAGGATATTTGCTTTGCTGTGGAAACAGCCACAGACCAGAGCCACCAAAGAGAGGACCCTGGGCTAGATGGTGACAGTCCAGGGCCCAGGCCAACCCTCTATAGTAAAGAAGTCCTGTCCTTCTTTCCATCTTCTTGTTTGAGGCCTTTACATGAGACTATGTCTTGACTGAGTAAAAAGATAAGTAGTATGTTTGGGGAAAATGTTAGATTAATGTTAAATATTTAAATTAAAAAATGTTAAATTGAGCCACTGACACTCACTGTGTGTGGGTGAGTGTTGTGAGAGAAAGGGGGAGATTGTTCTAGAAAAAGCAGCATGAATAGACAGAAAAAGCTGTGATCTGAGAGGCAGAAGATGCCAGCCTGAGTCCTGGCTTTACCACTGCCATCCACCCTCTGAATCTCAATTTTCTTCTTCTCTAAAGTGGGGAAAATAATCTTGAATTCAACAACGGCTGGATAAATACCTACCATGTGCCAGAAAACATGTGGGCACTTTGCACACACGTGAGCACAATGCATCCTCACACACAATCCTGTTTGGTGGGGATTTGGCCCGTTTTGCAGGTGAGCGTATGGAAGTTAGTTCTAGAGATTTGTGTGGAATCTGTTAAGTAAGTAAGTAGCTGACTGTGATCTCCTGGCTCATACCTCGTTGCTGCACCACAGTGGCCGAGGTTTGTACTGAAGATTGAGAAGGAAGGTCATACACCATCTATTCATTCATTCCTTATTGATTCAAGAGATACTTGCTGAGTGCTTACAACATTCCAAGCTGGGGATATGTCGGTGAACGAAATAAATAAGCTCCTTGCTGTTGTCAAACTCCTCCCTCGTCTAGAGAAGGAGGCAGATGACACTGAGGTATATAAAGTAGTAAGTGCTGTGAATGAACTAAAACTGGGGAAAATGATGGGAGTAAATTCAGGACCACACTTTGATGGGGCTTGACCACTTTCAGAACAACACTGTCAAGACACAGGCTGGATCCGACTGACATAAGGAAGATGTATACTTTGCCAAGCGCCTGAGTCCTTGGATGCAAGGTGTCCTGGGAAGCTTATCTCTATAAACACTCCAAGCTATGTGGTGCCTAGCCTAGGAGTTTTTGTTCACGGTGACGAATGTGTGCCTTAATCTTCAGAAGATCAGGTCATGAGATCAAGAGGGGCCGATGGACAGCACAAAATACATGGTCTTATGCCAATTCGAACTCAGTTTAGAAAGTTATGCAAGGCATCGTCTGAATAAACCATGAATTTCCACAAATAAATAGCTGTGTGTGTGGTGTATGTGTGTGTGTGTGTGTGTGTGTGTGTGGTGGATGTGTGTGTGTGTAGTGTCTGTATGTGCCTGTGTATGTGTGTGTACATGTGTATGCCTGTGTGCAAGTGTGTGGTGTCTATGTGCATGTGTGTATGTACATCTGTGTATGTATAGGTGTGTGTGCATATGTATATGTGTATTTGTGCATGTGTATGTGTGTGCATGTGTGTATGGGTGTGTGCACATATGTATGTGTGCGTGTATGTGTGTGCATATGTGCATATGTGTATGCATGTGTGTACATGTGTATATGTGTGTACGCTTGTGTATGTATGTGTGTGTGCACATGTGTATATGTGTGTGTGGTGTGTGTGTGTGTATGCTCTGTGTGCAGATGTGTAGTCTTTCTTTTGGTTGGCAGAAGTTGCTTTGTGGCCAGAAGGTATCACTAAGCTTTGGATGTCACCCACCTTCCCACAGCATCATGTGTACTGTTATTGAGATGTAGAAAGAACCACTCAAGAGCTGAGGATGGGGGACATTAGGATCTTGGGGAGTGGGGCTCAACTTGACTCTGGTGTCCGCCAACCCTGGTGGCAGGGCCAGACTCATCCCCCTCACAGACCCTTGCCATAGTCATTAGGCCTTGTCTGTATCACAGAAGCAGAGAACTCTTGGTTCCATGCCAAACCCAGGTCTCATCTTTCATTGTCTTTGGCCTTATTTATGGTTTCCTGTTACCTTTGCGGCCCTGGAAAATACCAAAGAGGAGTACAGGCAGCATGGTTCTCATTTTCATTCAGCAGTTCACGTCTTCAGCGTCCACTGCTGATTATGCAAAAAGGGTTTTCACACTAGGTGGGATCTGAGAAATCGTGTTGTTCAGCAGTTTTATTAATTGATTTATGCATTTAACTATTTAATTACTTAATATGTTTTTGGCCACCAAACCCTTTGTTAAAACAAAATTTCATGCAGACCTCTAAGATATAAAACAGATACAAATGGATCTCTACCCAGGGTCCCTCCTTCTGCCCCCGCCCCTCTAGGGAGGTCCTTGAAGTGCCCCAGCTCATCTCTGAAGGGCTGGCCTTGTTCACGTGGCAAGTTGGTAGAGCAATTTCATGCAAAAAATAAAATAAGAAAGTAGTAGTAAAACTTGGAAATGGCTACCGAGGCGGTGAGGGGTCATGGCAGAACGCAGAGGTTGGCCCAAGAAATATGATCACCTGAATGAGAGGGAAGCAGCCGTCCCAACTGCCAAGGAGCTCCATGTGCACGGCACACAAGCTCCTGGAACTCTGAGTGAGAGCGTGATGACAGCTCAGTAATGCATTTATCCCCAGGTGCTGTTATGAAGGTTATGGGTTTTGATACTTTTATTTAACTGGAAGCAGTCAATCTGGTGCATGTGAGGCAAGGATGATGGGTCAGCTGTCGGCCACCCCAGGGCCAGGCTCCTCTTCCCACCAAGAGTGCTCCTGGCCTCCCTGAGGTGTGGGGCAGAGTGCCAGCCTCTCTCTGCGGGCCCATCCCGAGATGCTCTGGGATTCATCTGAAAGTAACAACTCTTTGGAAAGGGTTTGGTCCCACATGTCGCCCCAAAAAGCCAACTGGGAGAACGTGCTCTGGGCTGGGAGGCTGGGGGCATAGAGGTGACAAATTGGGGCAGAACAGCTGTGAGCCCAGGGGCAGTTTCTTAACCTCTCTGAGCCTTAGTTTTCTCATTTGTAAACTGAAGTTGGCTGCAATAGGATCTACCTTTCAGGGTCAATGTGAAGAACAGATTAGGCAAATCCTATACAGTGCTTAGGATAGTGGCCAGCCTGTGCATAAGTCCCTGGTACATGCCAGTGGCTGTTATTGTCCCTGCCCCGTATGCATCACAACCCCAGACCTGGAGAGGCTCCTCCCCAACATCTCACTAAAGGAAGAGCTCACTGCTCAGAGAGCTATCTTCTGAAGACTTTTCCACCAAGAAGCCTTGAACTCTTCCTAAGTGCCAGGCACTTCCTGCGGAACCTGCTGTCTGCCTTTGTCATTGAATCTCACACAGTCTTGTGAGATGGGCCCTGTTTTTGCTCTGTTGTTGATGAGAAACCCAAAGCTTGGACAATTTTAGGAACTTGCCCAAGGCCACACAGCCAGTAAACAGGGGAGCCAGGACTGAAACCCCGGGATCAGATCCCTCTCTATTTTTGTTTGCTTGTTGTATTTGTTTTCTTTTGCTTCATTTTTCCAGATCCAGGACACAGGCACCAGTAGAGAACAGCGGATGCTGCTCAACTTGAGGTGCCAAAATGCAACGTGGGGACAACCTGGCAGCCGCAGAGGGGCATGCAATTCAGCTGGGCAGAAGCCTGCCTACACCCCCCAGGGGTACCAGGAACCACTCCAGTGGGCCTGACTCCAGTGGCCGGAAGAAGGCCACAGCCACAACAGGCGGGGCTGGGGGACTTCTTTTTTTCAGTGCAATTTACCAAACTCGTCCTCTTGCAGATTCTGGCGTGGACACCCTGCTTCCTTGTGAACCAACAGCCCTCTTAACCTCTCTGCAATTTAGAATCCTCCTCTACAAAATGGGAATGCTACTTCCTGGCATACAGTTTTCTGCTATCCAGAATTAAACGTCTGCCACATGTTTTTGTCATGTACGTGTAGTATACATTCTGTGTGCCATACAGCACTATGAGGACTGCAAATATAATGACAGGAGAAGCCTACATTCTTACCGTCTTAGCTGAACAGGCCTTTTACTGTGTCACCAGAGAAACGTGAGAAGAGATAGAAAACTCTCATTTTTTTTAGTAGAAATAATGATTGTGCTGAATGCTGATTCATAACAACCCTTTGGACAGAAGAGAGGGAGGCTCGGCCAGGTTAGGTGTTGTGCTGAGGGTCACTGGCTCTGATTGTAAGTGGCAGAGCTCAGACGTAGCCCAGATCTGCAGAGGAGCCCCTGGAAGGCTCCATTACACCCCATGATCCCACGGGGCTCTGGATATTTACAAAAAGAAATAGCAAAGGTGATTGGATGGCTTGGTGCTTCTCCATCCTTTTCTCCCTTGGATTGCCTTGGCTTAGCAAGGTGCTCAGTGCACAGTAGCCATGGAGTGGATCTGTTAAATGACACTAAAGAATGAGACACCTTGGCCTGCCCGTTGTTCTGTGCCCTCTGCCACCCAAACAGGACTCACACCCCCGGAGTGGTTCCTGGGACTTCCCGAGGAGACAGTTGTCACGTTCTTTCTGCTCACCTGAACTGCACACCCATCTTTAGCGGCCAAGATGATGATGACCCGGGAATCCTCCTGCTTATAGCGGCAGTGCCTTTGTAAAGTACTATAGAAAAGCATCTCTCTCCCTGGCTCAGCCTGTGGATGGGCTCATTTTCCAGCTCTTCCTGCCAACAGGCTGACTCTATGGTTGATTAGGGTAATGAGGCTTATGCAGGCTTCCTCTGTCCCTCCCCATGTCCTTGGCTCTGAAAGTTAGCCCTCTGTCTATCAATACTGTCTGGCACCAGAAGAAAGCCCCTCTCCCTTCCTGTACCCAGCATCTGGTTGCCTGGAAACCAGGACAGAAGCCTAGAGCATCTTGGGTTTATTTTTTATTTCCCTGCCAAGTCCCAAAAGCAAGCAGTGTTTGTTTTAAGCAGAACCTTTGCACTGTGGAGGCTTGCCTTAACCTTGCCCAGAATGATTTCATCAACCTGCGTAAATGTGATGCAGAGAGACAGGGACAGCCATGCTAAGCTCAGTGTCATTTGGTTATCAGTGTGCAAAGTTGTAATTAACAGCAAAGGCTGAAGATGAATTGTTTCAGAGGGAGCCAGGACCAGAGTCAACTTGTGTGTGCGTGAGTGTGCATGTGTATGCATGTGTGTGTGCCCATGCACATGTGTTAAAATTGGCAGCTTTGTGAATTGCGGCATGCTGTAGCCACCTGCAAAAAGGATGAGAGATTTTTCTTTTTCCAAAAGAACAAAAGCCTGTCTTGAAAATAAATGTCCTTCTGACTTTGCTCGACAATAGCCACACAATTCAGGGTAAAAGTGCTAGGGCTCCGCTTGGCTTATTCCCTACTGTTCCTCAACAGGAGTGGTGATCATCTTCAGACAGACCATAAGAGAAGCAAGGATTTTAAAAGTCACAGATACGGAGGGAACTCCTCACTCCCACCCCCATCCTTTGGCTTCATACCGAGAGGTCAGCCAGATTTAGACCCAAACCTGGCACCTGTTGCCTCTAATGTGTCCTGGCTCATGCCACCTGTTGTATGTTCCCAGTCTGAGAGGCATTATATTTGCGGTGCATGGGATTGGATTTTCTCTCTTGTCAGGGTTCCCAAAATATGAAATTTTCTGAGAAGCTTTCAAATCAGGCCTCACAGAGAAAGTCACTTTCTAGGACTTATGAGCTACACATCCAGCCCTTCACTTGCACCTTGGCGCAGTAAGTGGTCCTCCAATGTTTGGGTGAGAATAGAGAGGCGCTGAGTGGCTGAGCATCTTGCCTGAGGTTGCACAGCTAGTGAACGGTGGAGCTAAAAACCTTAATTACATAGCTTACTCAGAAATCATTCTAAAAAATACTTTATCTGACTTCCTGAATCTAAAGATCTTTCCAGGAGATACTGACTTTTAGAGCTAACAGTCTCTTAGAAAATTCTTATCACTCAGTGAATGAATTGCAATGGAGCTAATAATAGAGTGGTATGCAGTAGATCTGAAAAGATCTATTTGCTATGTCTTCTTGGTAGAGTTTTCTAAGAAGTACTTTGATACCCTTCTTATCAAGAAGTTGAAGTGCAGAATACTTTTCTATATGGCCGAATCCTTGTTCCACATCCCATTACTTCCCTGGACTTCCTTTGCCTCTCTTGGTGCTTCTGTGAGTCTTATGTGTTTAGTGGTATTTTCTTCAACAGTGGTTTTTCTCCTTGCCTAAAGGATAGTTTAGATAAAAAAGCAACTCGAAGGATGTGTATGTTTTCCTCTCATCAATGGAGGCAGAGTGGTTAGGCAGCAAATAGCTAATATTCAGCCTTAGAACCCAGACACACTGAGTTCATATAAAGTGGCTCTGCCACTTCTTCTCTATGACTTGGAGCACATTGATCACCCATATGAGCCTCAGTTTCGAATCTGTGAAATGGGGATTAAAATGGTCCTGAGTTATTGTACAGAATAAAGGAATCAACATGTAAAGTGATGACGAGCACAATGCTAATGAATAAGGACTCAGAAAAGGGCAGCTGTTATGATTTTATTACCCACTTGGAGGTTATAGTGTAGCCTAAGGCTGTGGGATAGATCAAAACTGGAAATCAGAAATTTCCAAACCTAGGAGTTGTGCTTAGAAGAGGCTTTCCTGGTATAAAGAGGATTTTTTTCCCACTAGTCTTTGTCTCAAGGATCCTAAAATAATTTTTTTTTCTTTAGTACTAGCCTACTGTAGAGAAATATTGACATACCCACATTCTTACTATAGGAAGACATTGTATTCTTATTCTTTGCTTCAAGGCATGCTATTCTAGATTTCAGTGAAAGAATTTCAAGCTATGAACTTAAAATAGAAATTCTGCCAGGACTCTTCTGCCATCCTATTTGTTCAATACAACAAGTAAAGAAGTGATTGTGTTAAGAACAGGGATGCCATAACTGCTAAGGAAGACATTCTTCTAAATTCTATGTACAAAACAAACCTTTAACATTCTTAACCACTTTTTTCATCTCTGTAGCTTTGATCATTTCCTGTGTGAACATTCATTGGGCCCCAGTGTTTAAGTCAGGGTGTGAAGCATCAAGGGACACAACGTGCATAAGAAACAGACCCTTTTTCCCAAGTATTAGTTTCTGGGCTTCATCATCCATGTGTGCATCTCTGAGAATTCTTCTAAGCCTCATCATCTGGATGAGCTCTCCACAATCCCTGAGCCTCACACAGCAGAGACTAGAGTAGAATTTACACCTATGTGCTTTTGGCCAGGACAGGAATCCTAAGGCTATGAAAAACAGTTTTTCTGCCCCTTGTCTCTCTCCTCCAGTGCCCCCAGTCACCTTGTGAGACCCCACTGTACCTATTGTTCATAGCCTTGGTTCATCACTGGGCTCAGTAGAAAAACAACTTTCTTTCTGTAGAAATATATTTCTTCTTACCTCTATCCTTTCAAATTTTCCCTAATCTTTCTCACACCAAATCAACTAAGCTCAGCAATTTGCTAAGTGGATAACTTAATATGTTTCCTTTCTCCGGAAACTGATTTGCATTTTAATGCAAACTTCCTGGCACCTTGAAGACCATTAGAGACACCTAAAGGATTGAGTCTAATGGTGTGAACCTTAGGTGCCAACACCTAACATCTGGGTTCATAATTTCAAACATATGGTCCATTTCAGATCATGCCATCCACCAGCTGGCTGTGCAGTTCCTGCCAGCCTTTAGGGCAGCAACAAACTTAGCATCTTCATTGCATCAACTTACTATTCTTCAAACTAAAAGCAGTTGTCCTCATTGCTGAGCAGGGGGAAGGAGGTTTGGATTAGCTGCTAACAGTAACAGCTATGGTTTTCTGAGTGACCATGCTGCCGTGAGCACTTCATCATTTCACTGCCTCTGTTCCTCATAGCAAACCTGTGAATGGTGGCAGAGTTACTCCCATTTTACAGATGAGAACAATGAAGTCTCATAAAGATTATATACCTTGTCCAAAGTCACAAAACTAGAGGTGAAGTGAAATTCAAACTCAGTTTCCCAAAATTTTATCCATCACACTGTATCCCTGACCTGGGCAGAAGGAGACTCTGAGATCTACTTCCAATGACTAAAAGTCATTATAAGTTAGAACCAACAATGTTTACTAAATAGTTACTGTGAACCAGACAATGGGCTTTTCATGCATTTGATCTCCCCAAGAACCTAACATGGAAGGTCCTAACCTCACGTTCATTGAATGATGGAGACTAAGAACCTCATAACTTGCCTAAGCTCCAGAGCAATGGAGCTGGAGCTGAAGCCCAGCTGTGTTCTTAGCCACCACTTTTTATTGCATTGCAATTGATTCACTATGTGATTTTGGCAAGTCCCTTAACCCCTAGGAGGGGGAGGGGGATGGGGATTTTCTCATCTGACAAATGAAGTTGTTGGCCTGGAAAATCGCTAAGGTGCCTCCCAGGGTTTCCACACGGACTGCCCCCGTGATGAGATCAAAAAGTGGAGCCAGCCTGGCTGGCCTCCCATCTGTAGTCCCAGGGTTTATTTACCCTCGGTGTCTCTGGCCATGCAACAGCTCGGCCATATGGGCTGCCCCACCCTGGAATGGGCTCAGTGACAGACTGGGGAGCCAAGGTTCTGGTGTCCCTGAAGGAGGGAATTAGCCCCGGGCCACTGAGGCCTGGCTGTTTGGTCCTCTGCCTTGCTAGTCTGCTAAAGGGCTGCAGGTCCTTGGTTGGACTCTGAGCAGGCACCCATAAGCAGCTGCCCTCGCACAGACAGCCCCATGGAGCAGAGCCCTTACTGGCTGCCTCTGCTGCTTTTATTGCTTCATTATCTCCCAAGTCAGAAAACGTGAGGGCTGCAGCTTTGGCTGCAATCTGTTAACTCCCCAGCTCTCAGGGGCCCAGCTCTTGCTGAATCCAGCATATTACACTGTTCCTCGCCTTTCTTTATCATCATCATTTTGCACACACCCTGAGCTCCCCAATTACAGATGCCCTTCTCTTCTTTGTCCTTAGTTTCACGGTAGCACTGCTCTGTTGCAGTGAGGTGGAATATTAGCAAAGAGCTTACTGACTTGAATGCCCTGTGCTCATATGTGTTGCTTTGTTCCTTTTGTTGTTGATTCTCAGGAGGAGATGCCCTCCTGAGCACCCCAAAGCTGGAAGCTTGCAACTTTAATCTGCAGGCCCTGTTCAGTCATACTTAACAGATTGCTTTTAGGCATGTGTTACCTATCCCAGACCCCAAGTGGGAGGAAGTGGCCCAACCTTCTCAGTACTGTATATAGATAGAGCTGGTTTTCCTGCTGCAGCAACTTCTGAGAGCATCATTTATAGAATGATGAAGCTTGCTTGTTTTCCTGCACTGGGTTAAAGGACTGCTTCTTTATTTCCAAATCTTCCAGCAATACCTGGAAAAACTACTGGAGATTTGTTTCGAAGTGGGATTGTACCAATCCTTCTGTTCTTTAAAAAACTGAAGACACCAGGAGAATTGTTCTTCTTTCTTTATGCAGAGGAGGTGTTCCATCTTATAATGATGATACTGAAAGACAGACAGAGACAAAAAAGGGATATTGTTCAAGAGCATCTGGTCTGAAGAGGTACCTAAACTAGACGTTATCTGGGCTGTGTTTTTCTCTCAGGGGAGAGGTGGCTCTCCTGCTCCCACAGGGCATGTGGCTTATCCCACGAGTCACTGAGCAGCTGTGCCCAGGGCTCTTTCTGGACTATATCAAGTACAAGGGGCAAAGTATGTAAATAGCACATGTAATTGCAACTGCGGTTATTACCCCGAGTCAACCTGATCTTGTTGCAACCTGAGCACTGGAGCCTTCCTTCACATAATCCAGAGCCTCAGTCACCCCATGTCACCTCGGGCTGTGGGCCTAGATTTGATGATGATGAGATTAACGCCATTTGCTTAGTTTAATGTAGGATTTGTGCTACCTCATATTAGATCAGCACCACTTGATGGTTGCAAGGCTTTTTCCAATGATGGTTCTTGGAAATCACTTGATACGGCTGACTCTGAGGTTCTGTGTGAAGCTGGACCTGAGAGAGCAGTGAGGAGAAGAAGAGAAGCAAGCAGCATCCTTCAAAGCAGCTGAACCAATCTGCTCCCTGGGCAGGGTGTGAGGGGCTACCACTAAACAGGAGGGGTGAGTCAGCTCTCTGCTCCTCAAGGAAGCCTCAAAGGGCCTGGAGCAAGGCCAGAGAAAGGAATGAAAATGATGGCAAGGTTGTCAAGGTGTGGGGTGATCACTGGCAGGCGAGACAGATCAGGTGTTTGCATCTGGAATGAAGAAGACCCAGGGAATGTGGATCTAAGCCCAGGAATGTGTGAAGGGGGCAGGTATGGCCCTGTTCAAATGCCAGGAAATCTACCAGGAAGAAGGAGCAGCCTTTGAAACTGGAAAGAGCAAACCTTGAGATAGTTAATTCACACAGCTGCCTTCATGCCGGGCACGTGCCATATCTGGGAAATACCCAAAATAAATGCTGAGGTCCTCAATGCCGAGATCCTTGAGCCCAAGACAAGATGTGGTGAGTAAGGTCCCACATAAGCAAAGAAGCTCATGAGTGACAGCTTCCTTCCAGCATCTACGGAGTGCTCCTCCCAGCCAGGTATTCTGATCAGTGCTGGGGACAGACAGGTGAAAGAATTCAGTCCCCACCACCAAAGAGCTGGCAGATGACTGAAAAACATGATCCTTGCTAAGGTGGAGTTGTGTATAAGTTATAGTGGGAGCATAGGAGAATGGGCATCTGAATGAATCCAGCAGAGAGAGAATCACAGGGGACACGGGATAGCACCCGACTGAGATTTTTGGGATGGAGATTTGCCAGGTTAGGTTGGTTTAGTCAATAAACCAACATCATTTTCTTTCCTTTATCTGGCCCTGCTCCAGGCCTTTTTAAGGCTTCCTTGAGGAGCAGTGAGCTGATTCACCCCCTCCCGTCTAGGCATGGCCCCTCATACCCTGCCCAGGGAGCAGGCTGGTTCAGCTGCTTTGAAGGATGCTGCCTGCTTCTCTCCTCCTCACTGCCTTCTCTGGTCCAGCCTCACACAGAACCTCAGAGTCAATCGTTTCAAGTGATCTCCAAGATGGCATCCTAAACTTATTCAATAACAGGAATAACTCTGATTTTTCTCTGTACTTACTAAGTGCCAGGCCTGTGCTGGGCAGTATAGCAAAGGATAGAGTAGGATAGTATCAGATAGTATCATAGAGAGGGATGTAGTATAGTGGATAGTATCAGATAGTATCATAGTGAGTGGTGTAGCGTAGTGGATAGTATCGGATAGTATCACAGAGAGTGATGTAGCATAATGGATAGTATTAGATAGTATCATAGAGAGGGGTGTAGCGTAGTGGATAGTATCAGATAGTATTATAGAGAGGGGTGTAGTGTAGTGGATAGTATCAGATAGTATCACAGAGAGGGGTGTAGCGTAGTGGATAGTATCAGATAGTATCACAGAGAGGGGTGTAGCGTAGTGGATAGTATCAGATAGTATCATAGAGAGGGGTGTAGCGTAGTGGATAGTATCAGATAGTATCATAGAGAGGGGTGTAGTGTAGTGGATAGTATTAGTATCATAGAGAGGGGTGTGGTGTAGTGGATAGTATTAGATTGTATCATATATAGGAGTATGGTATAGTGGATAGTATTAGATAGTATCATAGGGAGGGGTATAGTGTGGTGATAGTATTAGATAGTATCATAGAGAGGGATGTGGTATACTGGATAGTATTAGATAGTATCATAGAGAGTGCTGTAGTGCCGTATAGCGTAGCGTTGTGTTGTGTTGTGTAGTATGCTATAGTATAAAAGGAGGCTGGAGAGAAGATTTGAGCCAAGACCTACGTGTTCTCAAAGCCTGCCCTTCACCACTATAGCACATGCCTTTCCTATGTATAGCTTTAGTCCCAGGAGAAGCAACAGGCGTTGGGCATGTGCTGGGGCATTAGCAATGATTTGAGGACATCTGAGCATTTTTCCCAGGGTTTGGGGCTGGCATTAAACTATAGCTGCATCCTTCAATGAACTGTCTTCACTGCCATAGGTGAAGAAACCAAGCAGGAGTATCTAGGCTCTGGCTAGGCAGACCTCACATTCCAAGCTTTACGAAACCTTCCCAAGCAGTTGGGCTTGTGCAATCCCCTTCTTCACACGTGATCAGCTTTGCCGAAAGCTGCTGTCCAGGTCTCCTGTGGTTTAAATTCCACTTCTTCTTGGAGAGGGTGGGCAGCCTTCTCCTTTCTCATCCTTAACCCCAGGTAGGGAATGGTAGGGTGGAGCTGGAGGTGGGGAGGGGTCCGCCTCTACATCTTCTTTTCCTCCAGTATAGAGATTTGGCCATTGAAACGTTTTTGCTACTGGCTCCTCCAGGGATTTAGAAACTGGAGAAGATGAGGCTATTAGAAAATGAAAAATGATGAGCAGAAGCAATTTTTCTCATGGGCTCTGGCCCCCAAAGGAGCATCAGTCTCTGCTTTGGATGCAGATCCTTGCCTGTCCTGTTCTTGATTTATTCCTGCAGATCTGCCCAAGTGCAGTTAAAGTTAAAGAAAAAGAGGAGAGCAGAGAGCAGGGATCTACAGGGCTGAGACACTGACAGTGTGAGGTGCTCAGGCTGGAGCTCCTGGGCAGCCTGGGCTGGAGGTCATGGTCTGCACAGAACATGTCATTCTTTCTGCGAAGACCATGGCTGTGCCAAGACCCATCACAAGAACCTGTCTGGTAAGTGAAGCTGCACCCGCCCAGGCCTCAGGGAACACTCTGTGACCTCCCTCTCACTGACTTTATCATGGGTCATTCAAAATGGGCAAGAGGACTCTGGAAACGGTGTCCAAGGTTGGAGGGAGAGGAGCAGCACACAGCGATGTTCATGTTGATCGCCTCTCCAGTTATGTCTATATTTGAACAGATTTGGATTTTCCCTGGAAGCCGGGCTGGTTTCTGACTTCCTCATATTGCCAGAGTTAGACAAATGATGAGTGTGATTAGAGGAGATTGGAAGGTGAGAGCTTGCACACCAGGGTCTGGGCCCTTTGCATCTCTCACCTGATCTCCTTACTGCATCCTGGCCCCCCAGCTGCCTTCACTTGGACCCCCTCAAAGGCACCACCTGCAGGCAGTACCAATGCAAGCGCCCACCTGATGGTGTGGCACAAAATCCTTCTGTGCTCCTCATGCCATGGGATGGAGGCTGAGGTCTTGAATGTGGCCTCTAAGGCCCCATAAGATCAGGCCCTGCCTTATGTCCCGTCAAGCCTCTCTGTCACCTCCCACCCACCTGGTCCTCCCTCCAGCCTAGCCCAAATGTTGGAGCTTCCTGCCTCTTCCCTCTGGCCGTGTCTCTGGCTTCAGCCCATGCCTCCCCCCGACTCCTGAAGTGCTTCTTATACCTCTGCTCCTGGCCAGCACCTGTACATCCTTGCATATCTGGCTCCCCATGACTCTTCCTCTAAGAAGCCTCCTGAGTCTCTGCCCAGGCCCCTCCTCTGTCCCCACAGGGCGAGGGCTCCTTTTTCTGTGCCTCCATCACGTGCTGTGCACACCTTTATAATAACTCAGCACAGTGAATTCATACATACCTTGATTACCTGCCCAGAACTGGTGCTCAGCAAATATTTATAAAATGACTAAGGGAAGGAAGGGAGAGAGGGAAAGGGAGAAGAAAGGAGGAAGAAAGGGAGAAAAGGGGAGAGGGAAGGGAGAAGGGAAGGAGGAGCAGAGGCAGGAAGGAGAGGAAAAAGAGAACTCCCCATCTTCACTCTACTGTAAACTTATTTAAAACAGGGATCATTGCTATCCATTTCCATATTCCCATCTATTTTTCCACAATGGTCAGAGCAATCCTAATAAAACATGAGTCAAACTGTGCTGTTCAGTGAAGGGACCTGGTGATGAGCTGGGCTGGCCCTGGCCTTGGGATTTTTCTCCCCTGCAGTTCTGGGCTTACTGCTGCAGCCTCACTGGCCTCCTGATGAGCAGAAGTTCTGCCGTCTCAGCAGACAGCATGCCACTCCCAAGGGCACACAAGTTGGTTCTTGAGGGCAAAAATATCTTACTTTTTAACGTTTATAAAGCACAGATACACAGTAAATGAACAGAAATACGATGTATCTATGGCTTTAAAATGTCATGTTCGGGGAATTAGTGAAAATAAAAATGTGTAAAAGGACTCCATAAGAGGCAATAAGAAAAAGATTGAGAAATAGTGCTTAGGTCGTGCTGGAAACCAGTCGACCTCAGGGTCTTTGCACTCACTGTGTCCTCGCTTAGATTTGTCTTTCTTCAAATCTTTGCCTGGGTCACTCTCTCACCTCCTTCACTCCCATTTACAAATAGCATTCTTGGCTGGGCATGGTGGCTCATGTTTGTAATCCCAGCACTTCGGGAGGCCAAGGTGGGCAGATCACCTGAGGTCAGGAGTTTGAGACCAGCCTGGCCAATGTGGTGAAACCATGTCTCTACTAAAAATACAAAAATTAGCCAGGTGTGGTGGTGCGTGCCTGTGATCCCAGCTACTTGGGAGGCTGAGGCAGGAGAATTGCTTGAACCGGGGAGGCAGAGGGTGCAGTGAACCAAGATCAAGCCACTGCACTCCATCCTGGCAGACAGAGTGAGACTCCATCTCAAACAAAACAAACAAAAAACAAACAGCATTCTTTGGCGAGGCCTTCCCTGGTCACCACGTCTGAATAGCAACCTATACTCTCTACTTCATTTTCATTCTTATCCCTGAACCATCTGATATACTATATGCTTTATGTATTTTTCTTGCTTATTGTCTTCTTACTGTTTATTTTCTGGAAGGAAAACTTTGTTTTGTTTACTGCTATATCTTCAGTACCTAGAACAGGCTCTGATGCAGAGCAGGTACTCAACAAATACCTGTTAGGCGAATGCTGAGGATGAAGCCGACACGTAACAGGTTCTTAGTGTGCCAGTGACCAGAAAGCCCCGGACACTGAACATCTCCCATTCTTGGCAGGAGCTTCAACTTTCTCCTCAGCCATGATGCATGGAAATGCTGGGAGGCATCTCAGCTGAGCACAGATCTGGGAGAGGAAGGCAGTCAGAGTGCCGGAAATCTCCACAGCCCTGGACAACTGAGATTTAACTGAGTGTGTTCTGTAGCATGTGTGCTGTTCTAAATGCCCCATGCCGTGGGTCTGCTTTGGAAGGGGCAATAAGGTGTCAGAGAGGGAAGGAGTTCTCGGGACCCTGCTGGCCTGGACTGTGTCCTTCTCTGCCGTCCCTTCCCCCAAAGCCCCAGCAAAAGCTGCAGAACCAAGGACTAGGATGATAGGCAGGTGACAGCACCACCTGGATGACAGAGGCCACACTGGCCGGTGTCCCCAAGAAACATGTTGCTTTAAGCTTCATTTGCTTGTAGGCCAGTAGCTGTCACCAGGAACTGCACTTTTTTCTTTCCACGTTGAACACAGTAGTTTCTGACTGACCTGGAAAACTTCATGGGAAGAGTATTATCCAACTTTGTCATCACATTTTAACGAGCAACGGTCCCCTAGGCAAGCCCTTATTAGCTAATAAATTGTGAAACTCGATACTGGGTTCTTAATTGATTGAACAGCTACCTAATGACCATTCAGTAAAATTATATAAATTCATTTCTACAGTATTATAAATTATTTATTATCCTCACAACCTAAAAAGTCAAGGTTCATTATTATGTTAGTCTTATAAAGGAAGGAAGCCATACTCTCCAAAGAAAATTTTGGCCTGAGGTTGTCCAGTCAATGTATATGTGCCAACGACTTATTAAAAGATTACTTAGACCTTCTAAATCTTTATTTTGTTTCCTTTTCTTCTTTTGTAAAATAATTTTTTAACCCTAAATGGACTTTTCTAAAACTGCTCTTAAATCTGCTGGTCCAGATTTCTTTTCTGTTTCTTCCTCTACCTTTTCTTTTCTTTTTGGACATTTACCTTCTCTCTTTCCCTCTCTGTCTCTCCCATTTTTTCCTTCTGGCTCTTTTGTCTCTTTGTTACATTTACTATTATTAATATAAAAATTAGGCTGGGCACAGTGGCTCACAACTATAATCCCAGTGCTTTGGGAGGATGAGGCTGGAGGATTGCTTCAGGCCAGGAGTTCAAGACCAGCCTGGGCAACATAGTGAGACTCTATTGCCAAAAATTTTTTTTACAAAAATTAGCTGGGTGTAGTGGTGAGCCCCTGTAATCCCAACTACTCTGGAGGCTGAAACAAGAGGATCACTTGAGCCCAGGAAGTCAAGGCTCAGTGAACCAAGATTGCACCACTGTACTGCAGCCTGGGTGACAGAGTGAGACCCTGTCTCAAAATAAATAAATAAAATTAAAATGTTATATTACAAGTTGATGGGTGTTCATCACAAGAAATTTGAAAAGTAATGTCAAAAATTTTACCACTTAGAGAAAAAACTATATAGATTTTAAGAAATGTTTTCATTATAGACTCCTCAGTCCCTCCCTCATTTCTTTCTTTTTTTTAATTTTTAAAAAATGAGATTGACAGCAGACTGATTTTTTATAACCTCTTTTTTCTCATACTTCATATATTGTGGACATTTTCCCATATCATTGAATATCTTTTCAAAACATATCTTGACTGGATGCTTAGTGTTCCCTTGTAGTGATGAGCTATACTTTATGAAACCAATTCTGTATCACTGAGCATTAAGGCAATCCTCCCAGCTCTTTTTATTGCTATAAAGAATGCTTAAGGGACATTCTCAAACAAAATAAATCTTTGTGCAAACTCTGGCTTTTTCTTAGAACAAATTCCTAGAGGTGGGGTTGCTGGGTCAGAAGATAAGAACGCTTCTCACTCTTCTTGGATTTGTCAGTTCACAGGAGTCAGATGTCCCCCCAACCCCCATGGAGTCAAGAGAAGTTTTCCATGTCTCTTCTTATCTTTCACATTTGCTACTAACCTTGGCCTTCAAGATCCCCTCTCCTGCTTCCTTGGGGAAGCCATCCCAGGGAGCAACTGTATATCTGTAAATCTACGTTCCTGCTCACTGTGACCTAGGGTTAACAGGCTCCACAATGTACTAGAAAACCCTAGCAGGACCAGGTCCTGGCTGGAGTTGCCATGGTGACAGACAAGGACAGCAACGCTTTATCCACCTTCCACCCCAAATCTTCAGACGCTCTCAAAATTCAGAAGATACTGGGGAAAATACCTGCTTTATAAGCTGGGGCAGTTCCATCCTATCCTAAGCAGTGGGGATCCTATATGGGCAAAGGTGACAGCCAGCAAAATTTCACATAGATCTTATAAAAATACCACTTCTGTGTTTTCTTTTCCACTGCTTCGTCTTTGTCTTTTTTTCTTCCCTCTCCTCTGTTTTCAATGAATACCAAATAATCTTAGATTTCCAAAAATCAATCTAAGCATGCACCTAGGGGACTTACGACATAAGGGTATTAATAATGAGAACACACACCAAATGCAAAAGACCCTTTGAGACAATCAGGGAAACTGGATAATGGGCTGTGTACTAGAGGCTGGAGGATGCCCAAAACAAAAACAAAACATACTCAACTCATTAAGGTATGATACTGGCTTTATGGTTATATGAGAATATGTCCATAATTTTCACAGATTATATACAGGTATGTGCAGATGAAATGACTTGATGTCTTGGATTTACTTTCAAATAGTTTAGCAAAGAAAAAGAAAGGGAGAGAAAAAAGATCGGTGAGGCAGATGTGGCAGAATTTTAATAATACTGTATCCAGATGAGAGATTCAACAATTCCACTCTTCTGAGTGTGTTTAAAAGTTTTCATAACCCAAAAATTTAATGAGAATAGTGTTATGTGCTTTAAATGCATACTTTCTAACAAAGCATTGAAATGGGCATTATCGAAAAACATCAGAGCTCTTGTATTTATTTGGTTACTTAACATGTTCTTCTGAGTTACATGTGGGGTTGCACCAGCATTGTTTCAGGGCCGAGGGTCCTTAAAGGGCTTAACTGAGGCCTGGTGCCCATCGTTCCATTCCTGAAGCTACAGAGGAGACTCCCCCTCCCTCGATACCCGTCAACAGGGACAAAGGCCAAGGAGACCCCTGCCCCTCCCCTCCAGGGTGGGGCCAGCTCTCTCTGTTGGGTCTCAGCCTTAGCATTCCTTACACCTTCCTTAATTTAACACTCAAAAATATATTATTCACACAGAGAAGACTTTTACTGCAGTTTATACACAAGGGCCTGTGAAAGTCAACCTTTTTCCTTGAGCCCTCCTTTGTTCTTGGTTGCTAGGCATTCTATTGCTTATGAGTACAATATTTACTTTTATTTATTTTATTTGCCCTTGTATTTGAAGAGGTTGGGCAGCACCCAGGATGCCGGGGTTGGGGATTTTCTAGGGGATAAAATGCTCTGTGAAGCAGTTTGTCTCTGTCTGCATCTTGGAGATAGATTATTCCCACACAAGGTCAAGACTGTGACATGGTGCTCGGGTCTCTGCTTGAAGCCGTAATTATGGGTTTCCCACAGGAGAGACAGGAGCAAGAGGTTTCAGAACACTGAACAAAAGAGCTGGCCGATCAACTACACCTCGGTTATTCACACTGAGGGTTTGCTTTGCAAGATAGAGGTTTGTAAAATAAATGTTCATACAAGACTCAAATAATAACACACAGGTAAAATGCGGAAGTCCTGCTCATTGCCCATCCCCAGCGTCCTCTAGTGGTAACTACCATGTACAGTTTGGCCTGTTGACAGTCCCTGCCCTTGTAGAGCTGCAAGTCCTCAGCTGTTTTACTACGGACCTATGGGTTGGGGGCAGTGCATATACAAGATAGACAAGCTCCGATTCCTACCCTTAGGCATCAAAAAGATCTCTAAGGGGACTCTAAGGAAAGTGCTAAGGGACTGGTTAGATGCAAAGTTATAGGTTATCATCCTAACTGTTTAAGAAGGAAATGGTCAGTGAGGACAGAAGTCTTGAGAAACTCCAGGTAACATTTGAGAAATACTCTGAATGACCCAGGAGGTTTACATCATAGAGAAGGAAGACTTGCCTGCTCAGGGGAGGGGAAAGGAGAGCAGGACCACAATTGCCATGCCTATAGATGTGCAGGAGACCTGAGTCTTTAGGAATCTTCTGGATGCAAATGATACTAATCCATATTGGCTCAGGCAAAAGGAGAATTTATTGATTCATGCAATTAAAAAGTTCAAGGGATAAATTGAGTTCAGACATGGCTTGATCCAGGAGCTCCTAGAATGTCAAACAATATCATTATCCCTCAGCCCCTTCATTCTTTTTCACGTTGACTTTATTCTTGGACTATCTATGGCAGATCAAGATGTGGCCAGCAGCTCCAGGGTCCAACGCTTTCGGGATAGAGGTTGTGGAAAAAAGAATACATCTAGTTCTGTCAGCTTCTAAATAAGTCCCAGGATTTACTCTGGTAGGATAAACTTGGGTTATGTGCCAATCCCTGAGGCAATAACTGTCACCAGAGATTGGAATTATGTAAATTGGCCAGCCTGAGTCAGCTCGGAGAGAAGGGGAGGAGTTGTTATTCAAAGGAGATTGGGGTTCTGTTCCCAGAAGAGGAACGCACTGGTGTCCCAAGGCCACCTGCAGAGCATGGCCTCATGGGGATTCTAAATACATGTGATCTTGCATTCTCTACTTGTAAGAGCCTGTTCCAAAAGGAGCAAAAGCCCACAAAAAAAGAGATTCAGTTGAGCAAAGGATCTTCAACAAACCCTGAGGAGCCTATTGTGCTCCAAGAGTTCCAGGCCAGGACGGTGACTTAGGAGGGCCACACCTACTCCAGCCAGTGGCTCCTGGAGCCTGCTGAGGAGGAGCTGGTTGCCTTGTGCACAAATCCAAGCCTGGGGCTTGAGATGACTCAATTGTTCATGCTCTGGAGATGATTAGTCATCCAGAGACACAGGATGTAGAAACCCAGAGAAGTGGTTATTAGAGTTTCTGCCTGTTGTCTGGATGGGCCAGGAAGTGAAACTGGGGGCCCTGCCATTGGCCATGTCTGAGGCGGTCACAATCTGAGCAGTGGAGGACACAGAGAAAGAGGGTGACATGCCCTGGAGGCCCCAAGACCTGAGGCCCAGCAAGGAGGCTGAGACCTAGCAAAGAAAGAGGCAGCCACTTCAGGCATCACTATGAGACACACCCAGGAGTGGTGTGGGGGCCAGAAGTCCTAGTCCTGGGTGGTCCTTTCTGCTGCCAGCCTGCCTCATGGGAACTTCTTTAGTCCAGTATGGACACAGGAGGATAACAGGATCAGGGAGGCTCATCCTGACTGCAGCTTCAAACAAATCTCCTGAAACACTGAAGCATTTTCATTCCTTTCCTTTTTCTGCTCTTCCCCACGGGCCAATTCCTGTCTTCCACTGGAATTGAACAACGTGGAAATAAAAAGATAATGGAGGGAGACTTGCAATTAGTGGGAGTAAAAAAAGAAGAACTGAAGGACTTGGAAGATAACCAGTTGTAGGCTTGAGAGGTACCTTCCTCATCAGGTGATAAAAGGAATGTGTTGATTTTAGTTGACATGGAGAAGGAAACAGAGCAAGCAGCTCAGTACTTCACTAGGGAACCGGCTGGGCAGGGGAGTTCACCTTTTGAGCAGTAGTACTTTTCACTTTATTTAAACCAGTTTTTAAACTTTTATTATTTATTATAAGTAATATTTAAACCACTTTAGACAGAAAGTGTTTGATATAGTGCTGTGCCTCCTGAAACTTGGGAGATCACAGAATTTTTAGTCTTGGAGTTGTCACTGCGAGCATCAGATATGACGATACCTTCTTGAATGTACAAAAGGAGACATTCAAACAGCTCTAAGCTGGAACTGAATGATTTGGAAATAAGAAGATAATGGAGGGAGACATAATTGTGCCCTAAGCTAGGCATAATTTTTGTTTTCTTAAAGAAATTAGCCAGGGAACACTCAGAAAGTAGGAATAAGGGAGAATTTCCTCAACCTGGGAAAGAGTGCTGAGGTCTGACTGTCTGTTTCCCCTTAAAATTCATCTGTTGAAACCCTAACATCTGGAGTTTGTATTGGGGATGGTATTAGAAGGTGGACATTTGGGAGATGATTAGGCTGTGAGGGTGGAGCCCTCATGAATGGGATTCGTGCCCTTATAGAAGAGGCTTGAGAGAGCTCCCTTACTCACTTCACCATGTGAGGACACAGAGAAAAGATCAACTAGAAAGTGGGCCCTCACCAGACACTGACTCTGTCGGCACCTTAATCTTGGACCTCCCAGCTTCCAGAATTATGAAAAATACATGTCTATTGTTCATATTGCCACCCAATTTATTATATTTTGTTATAGCAGCCTGAATGAACTAAGACAAAGGGCATTTATAATAAGCCCACAGCCATAAAAAATAAAAGACTGGACGCTTTCCCCCTAAAAATCAGATACAAGAAAAAAAAAATGTTAATTTTTGGCACTTCATTTCACTGGAGGTTTTAGCCAGGGGAATTCGCCAGGAAAAAGAAATAAAAAGCATCCTGACTAGAAAGGAAGACACAAAACGACCTCCATTTGCAGATGACATAATCTTGTAGAAAATCCTAAGGAATCCCCTAAAAAATATTAGAACTGCTAAATAAGTTCGGCAAGGTTGCAGAACACAAGATAAGCGTATAAAATCAGTTATATTTCCATACAATAGCAAAGAATGATCTGAAAATGGAATTAAGAAAACAACTCCATTTACAGTAGTATAAAAAAGAATAAAATACTTAGGAATAGATTAAAGAAAGTAGAATAAGATATATACATTGAAAGCTATAAAACATTGTGGGAGAATTTCAAAAGAGTTAAATAAATATAAAGAGTTTATGAATCGAAAGACTTAATATTGTGAAGATGGAAATACTTCCCCAAGTGGTCTATGAATTTAATATTCAATACAAGTTCTATCAAAACTCCAGCTGCCTTTGTGTGTGTGTGTGTGTGTGTGTGTGTGTGTTTGTAAATTGACAAGTGATTCCAAAGTATATATGAAAATACAAGGGACCCAGAATAGCCAAAACAATCTTGAAAAAAAAAAGAATAAAGTTGGAGGATTCATGCAAAGATTTTAAAAACTACTATAAGGCCACAGTAAGCAAGACTGTGTGGTACTGGCATAAAGATAGACATCGAGATTAATAGAACAGAATCGTGAGTCCAATAATACACCCCATATATCTGGAGTCAATTTATTTTCAAGAAAAGTTCCAAGACCATTCAGTGGGGGAAAGAATAGTCTTTTCAACAAATCGTACTGAAACAACTATATATTCGCATGCAAACAAATGAAGTTGGACCCCTGCCCCACACAGTATACAAAAATGAACTTAAAATAGATCATAGACCTAAATATAGGAACTAAAACAACAAAACTTTTAGAAGAAAATATGTGTAGGCAATGGCTTCTTAGATGTGACACCTAAAGCGCAAGGAACAAAAAATATTGAGATAATCAAATTTAATCAAAGTTTAAAACGTCTGTGATTCCAAGTATAGTATTAAGAAAGTGAAAAGACAACAGACCTAATGGGAGAAAATATTTGCCAATCATATATCTGATAAGGAAATTATATCCAGAATACATAAAGAACTCTTACAACTCAACAACAAAAAGACCAAAAAAAATTAAAAATAGGCAAAAGGTCTGAATAGACATTTCTCTGAAGAAGGTATCTGAATAAACAGTTAACACATGAAAGGATATTCGACTTCATTGGTCATCAGGGAAATGCAAGTCAAAACCACAATGAAATATCACTTCACACCCATTAGAATAGCAATCATCAAAAAGGCAGACAATAACAAATAATGGCAAAGATGTGGAAGAACTGAACCCCTCATAGATTGCTGGTGGGAATGTAATAGGGTGTCATGATCTTGGAAAGCAGTCTGGCAGTTCCTTAAAAACTTAAACATAGAGTTACCATATGATCCAGCAATTCTATGCCAGGTACAATATGCTCAGGATAATTGAAAATATATGTCCACACAAAAATTCATACATGTCAGCATTATGTGTAATAGCCAAAATGTCTACCAGCTGATGAATGGATAAATAAAGCATGGTATACTCATACAATGGAATAGTAGCCTTAACGAGGAATGAAGTACTGATACTGATAAACATGGATGAACCTGAACCTTAAAAACATTGTGCTCACTGAAAGAAGCCAGACCCAAAGGCCACATATTGTGTGATTTCATTTACCTGAAATGTCTAGAATAGGTAAGTCCATAGAGACAGGAAGTAGATTAATGGTTGCCTAGGGCTGAGGGCTGTGGTAACATTGGGGAGTGACTACCAATGCACACAAGCTTTCTTTTTAGGGTGATAATAATGTTCTGGAATTAGATGGCAGGGATGGTCGCAAAATTGTGTACATATACGAAACACTACTACATTGCATACTTTAAAGTATGTGAATTATATGGTATGTGAAATCGATCTCAATCAAGCCATTAAAGAAAAAGGGGGAAAAAATAACTGAGGAAGGTGAAAATTTGGGCTACCTAGAGATACGGAGGCCAGTCAGAATTTTTCTGTTGTTCCTTTTTTCTCGATACAAAATGGTATTGTATTAAAAATGATATTATATGGCTGGGCGCAGTGGCTCATGCCTGTAATCCCAACACTTTGAGAGATTGAGGTGGGCGGATCACCTGAGGTCGGGAGTTGGAAACAAGCCTGACCAACGTGGTGAAACCCTGTCTCCACTAAAAATACAAGATTAGCTGGTCATGGTGGCATGTGCCTGTAATCGCAGCTATTCGGGAGGCTGAGGCAGGGGAATCACCTGAACTCGGGAGGCGGAGGTTGTAGTGAGCCTAGATCGTGCCACTGCACTCCAGCCTGGGCAACAGAGTGACTTCATCTCAAAAAAAAAAAAAAAAAATTATACATCTTCGAAATGCTGCCACCCTAGCTTTAGCCCTCTAACTGATAACTGCATGGTGATCAGTTTCTGAATGGATCATGAATTATTTTTTCACATGTCTGACCAGCACTGAACACTTCCCTCTACCCTTATAATGTTTGGTTGGTTACTTCAGACTCCAAGGGAGAATTGTTTCTTGCCTTTTTCAGCTTCTAGCAGCCATCTGTATTCCTCGGCACATGACTCCTTCCTCCATGTTCAAGGCCAGTAGAATAGCATCTTCCAATCCACCACCGTCTGTCCCAGAATTCTGCCACCATATTGCCTTTTCCTCTTCTATAGTCATCTTTCTTCGCCTCTCTTTCTCTCTCTCTCTCTCTCTCTCTCTCTCTCTCTGTCTCTTTCTTTCATATTTATTAAGTATCTTATAAGGATTCTTGTGATTGCATTTAGAGCCCACCCAGATAATCCAGGATAATCTCCCCATCTCAATCACATCTGCAGAACCCCTTTTGTAATGTAAGGTGTTAGTAACAACTACACGCTGTTCCAGAAGATAAGCCTGAGAATCTATGGGAGTCATTATTCAGGCACCCACAGAGGTGATGACGTCCAGTTGTAAGTTCAAGACCCCACTAGAGGCCCATGGAATGAGTGAGTCCCTCTCTGAACTTTAGTTGCAACATTACAACCAACTGACATTACCTTTGGACAAAAGTTTTCCTAGGAATTTTGCCTGCACTGTTGTTCTGTTTGTCGCAATCACGTGAAATTGATCTTTGTGTGGCAGGTGCACACAGACCTTGCCTGGATCTTTTTGAAACCAGTGGTAGATGGCCAAGATTCATTTCTATTTATTTCCCATGCAAAAGGCAAAGTTGCCAACTGTTCGGTGAATATTTCAGAGCTCTAGCATAGAAGCTCTGGAACCCTGGCTGCTTGGGTAAGCCACAGGTGCGCTGCTTCTCCATGCAGTGACTCCCACTGTTGTCCTTTGATCTCTGATGTTTGCTCTGTGCTGATTTTCTCTTGCCTGCCTCGCTTTCTGCTGTCCACACATCTCAGTGAGTCAGCTGTGGCTGCCTCTGTGAGGTCCCCATGTTCCTCGAGTTTGCAGCTTTGACTGTGCTGTCAGGACAGGGAAGCAGCTTGTACCACTGTGGGGAAAGTAGAAACAGATAAGCCTTGTTGAAGGGCCTGAGAAAGGACCTTTCCTGTTCTCTCCTTGCATATTGTGAGTAGACTTTGATATTTCTCTTTTGACGCCCGAGATGTTTTGTGGACTTAACTTCCACATTTTCTATAACATCCCGGATACACGAGGTTGCCAGATCACTGGATTCTGAATAACTGAAGCATCCCAGCATTAATCATCCTCTAAGTGAACCCAATGCCCTGAGGCTGCTTCTGTTTTCAGCTTGTTCTGGCTACAGAGGTAATGAGTCTCCTACTGCCTCTTCATTACCGAGATCATTCCGAGCCAGGAAAATAGAGACAAGAAGGGAATGAGAGAGTTCTATAGAATTTGATCCTCACTTTTCTTGAGCTCTTTGCGCTGCACAAAACTAAAGCAGATGTTTTGCCATCTTTGCCATCTGTTGTGGCTCCAGATGACACATCTCAGAGGTTCCTGTGACACTTTCCTGTTTGTGGAGCTCCTGCCTCTCCTTGCCCGTGAAGGTCCTTCCACAGCAGCACACCAGGGCAGCAGCACGCACTTCGGCAACCACCGTCCAAATTGATGTGTCCAAGACTACCTGGTTGGAACTCATTGCTGTACTTCCAAACCCTCTTCACAGTAATAATTACGGTCATAGCAGCTGCCATCTCTGGAGCGCTCAGCATTGTGCTGAGGGTTAACCACTTATTGTCTCTTCTACCTATGAAAATAACCTTCTGAAGAGGTTAGTAATATTCCCATTTTAAAGATCAGGAAACTGAGGCTCACAGAGGTTAGCTTGCCAAGCATCCTAGTTATTGAGTGGCAGATCTGGGATGTGAATACACATCTGTCTGGTTTCAAAGCTTATGCTCTTACATTAGCTGTATCTATAGGTGAGACTGCTTCTTAGGACCAAGGGTAATTCTGGAGAGGGGCTCTGCAAGAGGCCACAGGGTTTACCTCTCGCAGCAGTTAAGGGAAGCAGCTTTTACATACCGTTTCATGGCCAGCAGGTGTAATTCTGCCATTTGTGTGTAAAGCTGGTGAGGTTTTCCATCCTAAGTCTTAGAACTCATGATTTCCTTCATCAGACCCCCTTTGCCAGCCTGATGCCCCTACTAAGAAGACATATCTGAGCCCATTGTAAACTGAACCTTGACCAGGACTTTTATTATCTGGGTCTCATATTCACCCCCTCTAATGGAATGCACAATCATGTTTCAGGTCCCCAGGTATCAATTCAGGAACAATCCATGTCCAGCATCTTCAAACTGTTTTGCCATTTACCCTTCTCCAGAGTCCAGTTACCTGAGTAAATGGCTGCAGGTCCCTTTGGAGGAAGGCCTGGGAGATTAGCTGCTTCTTCAGTCAGTCTTGCCCTGAGCTTCCTGACGAGCCATCCTTGATTTATTTTAGTTGTATAAATTGAGCAAGAATACTTTGTTGGCTGCTTGTTTTTCCCCTCGAATGCAAATTTCTTTTTACCATTTCCACAGGTCTCTGTGGGTCAGATCCCCCAGCTGTCACACCCACTTTGCTGCCCCTTATGATAGTTACATGATGATAACTACAGACACCTTGCATTGAACAGTAAGTGTAACCTCTAACAGTCCCATAGTTAGAGGGAGTCCCATAGTTATAGGGTGGTCCCGTTCTGTATCAGCTACCTTTGAATATCATGCAATAGCCTTCAGAGAAGAGCTCCCACTGAGTTTCTTCACAATACCTGCCCTCTCACCAGCATATTTTTCTTGCTTTGGCAAATGCAGCGTTCTTCTAGGCCCCCTTGTAAAAACCGATCAGCTGTTCGGTTCTCTGACCTTGTGTGGTATATCCACTCTAGCTTGCCTATTTTCTGAGCCTTTCCATCTCTTCCTTCCCCATCCTCCATGATCTGACATCTCCATTTGACTTGGCATCACATTTTCTAAGCTTCCAGCTCCTGGGGTCCTTGCCAGGATGTTAAACGTTGCATCAAAGGAGAGTGCTTCCATAGCAATACATTTTCCCCATCAAGCTTTGCCTTCCATCCCACTTTGTCCAGCACTCTCTCTAATCTTACCTCCTGCACATGCTCTTGTGGCCTTGTGGGGCGTGTTGGCTGGGTCCCACAGCTCTCTGGGCTGTAGTCCATTTCCTCCCTTAGGAAGTTTACACTTTTCTGGCTGGATTATGTTGTGGCTTGACCTTACTTATGGGTCTGGTGGCCAAGAGCCGATTTATGAGGGAATAGGGAGGGAGTTGTCATCCATTGTCTTGCAAAGCAGAACCTCCTCATCATCTTCATGCAAAAGTAGGCATTAGCCTTCAAGGAGAAGAGTGGGATACTATTCCAGGCCTAGAGAATTCCAGAGGATCTGAGAATTTGAGATGTTTTAATATATAAACCCAATGTCCCCATCCTACTCTTTCCTAATCACAGAACTGACTTTGGCCTAGCAGACTGCCATGACTAAACTTCAGTGTTGCTTTAAGCATTTCTACTCTTATAATTAAACCTGGGGCCTGCTTCTCAGCTGTATCTGCCCTGCAGTTACAGAGGATAATAGTCTTTTCATAAGCTTCATATAAAAGCTAAGAGGTCCTCTGGTTTGTATACCTTGCCTTATATTGCTGTTTAATCACTTAGTCTTTGATTAAATTTCTCCAGTGAATTAAAAGCTTCTAGCAACAACCATCTGATTCCATAGTTCTTATAATTACTATTTCCCTCAAAACTCTTAAACACCTGAGATCTCACATCTGCTAGAGCAGTTTCTTCCCAGGTATCATGTCCTAGTTCACCACCAGTGAAAATTTTAACAAGGGAATCATAACTGCAAGTGCCTACCACCAGTGAGGAGGTCCTCACTGCAGCAGCTACCAGATGAGAGCTCTGACATGCTGCTGGGTCCAACGTTCATAGGTCAAGTTCCCCAGCAAACAGACTGTGTGCAGGAGGTTTCCTGGGAATGGTCTCAGTACCAACCCCTGCGAGGGCTGAGGGAAGCAGAAGTGGGCAGGGGGGATAAACTATGACCCAGTTGCAACAACAGACTCAGCCAATCCTGTGGGGAGCTCTGGAACTGGACTCTTCCCAGTTGAGGCAAAAGGGCTGGAAACCTGTGCCCCTTCATCAACGAGTAAGAGGATGCAGGCTGCCTCCAGGTAAGGGATATATCTTTGGGTAAGACTACTTCTTAGGACCAAGGGTAATTCCGGAGAGGGGCTCAGCAAGAGGCCACAGTACCGACCTTGTGCAGCAGCTGGGGAAGTCATGCTCCCATCCTGATGGCACATCTAGGCAGCATGTACCTTCACTTTTTCTCTCCAATGAGAAAGAGCAGAAAAGGGATTTTTTAAAAACTAGCCTCTTTGTTTATTTTTAAAATAATTTTTCTTGCGATTGTAATTTGCAACCTTAATATAAAATGCACTGAATCAATCTTCTACCACATCGGATATGAGGTTTTAACAGTATATTCACATTTACCTGCTTCTCCATCTTTGGTGCTATGATGCCATATATTTTACTTCTATACATGTTATAAGCCCCATAGCACATTGCTATTATTTTTGCCTTAAACAATTACCTTTTAAGGAAATTAAGCAATGATGAAAAACAGTCTCTCATAGTGACTTGCATATTTGCCTTTTCGGGTGCTCTGCCCTTCAGTATCAGTAGAGATACCTTGCTGATCTTGTCGGTAGTTCAGCTAAGAAGAGGTTAAACTGTGACTCCGGATGCCCTTGGTTCTCCATGAGCCAACTCTGGGATTTTGAATCCAAGCACCATGGGGCATGTTTTCCAGTTTCTCTTCTACTGCCACCTTCTCAACAAAATTTGGGACTGGCTGTGGTAAAGGCGGGCTGAATTACTGGGTTGAGTGCTTTGTTTGGGGCTCCTCCAGACGCCATCCACCCCGCCAGCTGGCACAGTAAGGCTCAGCTGAGTCTCCCCAACCCTGCAGAGTCTCCTTGGCTCCAGCAGGACCCTCCTCCATCCTCTAATTCGGGGATCTGGTTCCTTTCCCCACTATGGAAGCTGCTCACCATAACGGGCTCACTTCTTTCTGGAGTTCAGGTAATCCAAGATTTTTTGCCTCCCGCTGCTCTTAACAAGCCTGGTAGAAAAGCACAGTTTTGATTTTTGTCCCAGTTTTTCTTGTGGTTCTCTGAAAAAGAAAGGTCTTTCCCATTCTATTACATTCTAACCAGAAGCAGAGGCCCTCTGCCTGTTTGGTCTTTGCTCTCTTTCCTCCTGTATCAGTGGATTGGTGTGAGGAGCTGGTATGGATCATATCATATTATGAGCCCGGAAGATCACAGGGCTCTAGTTTATCAAAAGCCAGTAGCTGGGATGCTCAATGGCTCACTCCCACTTGGAATGATCACTACATCTCCCTTCATCTAAAGGGAAACACCAGTGGAATCACCAGAGCACATGCAGCATTGCAGGTGAGGACAGCTGGGTCTTATCTGTATTTGTTGCTGTCTGTCAAACCACTGTGAGGTCTAGAGTTCATCACAGACTCTTTAGACTTCCGTGTGCTCATTTGCAAAGTGAGGAGTTCCTGCTATGCTACCTTAGGAAATAATTCAGCTAGAGCACTTTAAGATTCTAGCTCAGCTTTTGCATGAAAAATAAAAAAATGAAAAAGGAGCCTGGTGCAGTGGTTCACACCTGTAATCTCACCACTTTGGGAGGCCAAGGCAGGCAGATCACTTGAGGTCAGGAGATGAGAACCAGCCTGGCCAACATGGTGGAACCCCAACTCTACTAAAAATACAAAAATTAGCCGGGCATGGTGGTGCATACCTGTAGTCCCAGCTATTTGGGAGGCTGAGGCGGGAGAATCACTTGAACCCAGGAGGTGGAGGTTGCAATGAGCTGAGATCGTGTCACTGTACTTCAGCCTGGGTGACAGAGCAAGACTCTGTCTCAAAAAAAAAAAAAAAAAAAAAAAAAAGCGTTTGGTGATATCTGAGTTCCAGTAACATGAGAGGTTTCAGTCATGCAATGTCCCTCATTAACTTGTGATGAAAATGTACACACAAGGCACTAATTCTTTATTTTTACAAAATAAGATGGTGGCTAATTTGATTTGAAATGGTCCAGTCTGTGAGTGCGCTTCGTGCTTTTTAATCCAATTAGTGTTGGAGATACTTCTGATTCTAAGGGTATCTGGTTTCTGCTTATGGTATAAGTACTATTTCCTAATGACTCATGTTTCAAGAAGAGAGAAGCTGGGGCCTATAGTCAATAAAAGGGGTCTGTTTATATGGTTGCTTTGTTTTCTGTTATTAAACCCAAGTGGCAGAAATCGTGGGTCTTGCTTTTAGCTCAGATTTCAATAAGCAGCAGAAAACTCACAGACAATTTCAACTTGAAAGTTTGCCATACAAATTAGCATCATTTCTCAACCGGGTCTCAAAACATCCTGCTTGAAGGTAAACAAAAGCTGCCACCATGACCGCCATGCTGGGGAACATTCTGGAAGTCTCAGTCCAGAGGTCAGTGGTCAGTAAGCAGTGGGCCAGCTCTTGATTTGATCTGAATTATACAGGCAGATAAACTCCAGAGCCTGATTCACCCCATCCTTGCAGCTTTTCTCCTTCTGTTAGACCTCAAAGTCAGCCTGGACCACTCTCCAAATAAGTAATATTTTCACTGAGAAAATTGTGCCCCAAATCAAATATTCAGCTCTGTTTTACTTGGCACTACATCCATTTAATACTCTGGAACTTCTGAAAAGAATGTGTGTTTGTAGTAACATCATGGTGCAATTTTCACACTTAAATTTTTTTCATCAATAAAACTCTTCATCACTCTCAGGGTAATTTAGTAAGAAGAAACTTTTCTGTCCTTGGCTCTTGTTGATAAAAGCCACACAAAACCATCTTAGACATAACACAAGTTGTGCCCTATTGCCCTGAGATAAATCAGCCTATGATCCAATTTTTATGTGACAGGAAAGTGAAAAGAAAACAGAGAAAAGTGAAAATGATCGATAGGAAAACACTTTGCAAGAGCCCATCTGTTTAAGGACATGGTTTTTGAGCTGTGATCTGGCTCATATGATTGGGGAATAAAGTTTGTTATGAAGTGTAGTCTTGTTGAGCATTGTTCAGAGGGGAATGTCGCTAAGTACTTTTGGTGTTATTTCACAGATGGAATTTAATATCTCTGCTGCTCAGGCTCTCAGGTGACCAGAAAAAAATTGGGAAGATGAATCTTTCATATTTCCAGCAGGAAAAAAAAAGATTCCTGGGGCATCTTTACTCACGTTGCTCTCTATAATGAATCTGGCTGTGTATATTCAATTAATTGTGAAACATACATGAGCCAATCATAACACTATAAAGAAATTAAAAACAAACACTGTCCCATCAGTGAAGAGTTGTCCGTGGAGCGTGAAAAACATACCTCTGTTAGGAAAGTGGAAAACAGGGTGACAGGGAGTGGCCTTGAAATAATTTTTTTTTGGAAGGCTCTAGGAAAATAAAAAGAATATTGAACATTGGATCTGGGCTCATGGCAAGGGGGTAGTGACAAGATTATTTCTTCTTGGCACTTCCAGGAGAGGGAGTTAATTGGATCTGTGGTTTTTAGATTTAGTTGGTGCTTCTGGCATGGCTGCTGGATGGAGCGGGTTCTTGGGTCCATTTTCTTGCTGGGTCCTATGCCCAGTTCCACAGTATGAGAGGAAAAGATTCTGCAGTTCATCAGTGCCCAGCATGTTTTGACAGCCTGATGCAATGAGACACACATTTATTTCAGCAACACAGAAAATGTAAATGCCACCAGGCACCAGGGGAAAGGTCCCTTGTGCAGACCCAGATCTCTACTGTTATCTACACTATTATCTCAAATCCGAAAGGCAAAGTAAGGAGGAGAGAAGATATGGTTAGAAAATGAAGAAAACAAACTCCAACCACGTAAGTCAGGTGATCTGGACTGGGTCTTCATTTCCTTACTAACAAAGGGATATAGCTACAACAGATCATCTCAAAAATTACAATCTCCCCCTCCTGCAAATCTCCTAGTCTAGAAGTGGATGAAAATTCTTTTTTTTTTATTAGAAGGTTAAAGTCCATGTGTATTAAATACCCTAAGATGGTAGCACATCTATATTTATAAATTGTAGACTTTAATTGACCTTTATAATTCAAAATTAATGATTCTAGAAAAATATTTATAATCCATTGAAAATATAAATAGCTAATGGGCATCCTGATTGCATCCAAATTCTTGGGTAAGTTGTAGAGATTAGAAAATTCTATTTGTATTGCTAGTTTACAATTTCTCCTAGGTGTGAGTGACTACTTTTTCCAAACAGTTCAACCCTCTAAATGTTCAACACAAAATAAAGTAACCAAATACAAAAAAAGAAACAAATAACAATAAGAAAGCAAAACAAGGGGGAAATATAACCCAAATTCTTGCCTCTTACATCATCTTCAAACAAGAGTATGCCTTCAGCTGTTTCCTTTAAAAATTCAGACATTTCTAGTGTTTTGCATTTGATCACTCCAGACACTGGGGAAGGATGAGAATGGGAAAAATGGTTTCCTTCCAACTTACCTCTTTCAAGGGAGAGTCCAGCAGGGCATCTGGTGGAGTTTCAGCAAGAAGCTGGCTTTCCTTGACTCTTTCCCCTTTTCTTCCCTCCCCATATCCTTGGCTTTACTCCAGAAAATATAGAGTACAGCATGATTTCTCTTTGAGGCAACCATGAAGAAAATTTGGAGAAAATTGTAAGACTTTGCATCTAATTCCAATGTAGTCATTAAGGAGCCTTGTGACTTGTGCCAGTGATCTCTGGGACTCAGTTTTCCCACCTATGAAAGGAAAAATGGAGCTATTTGAATGGTCCCCAAGGTTTCATCCAGTTCCAACATTCCTTGGCTCTGATTAATTATAAATTTTTTAGCAAGTTTCTCAGAGATTTGTCTTGTTTGCAGAGCTAGAACCTTCTAGAATGGCTTAAAAACAACCTAAAGATAGCAACTTAATATTGTGTAAAGCTGTAAGTTTGAAGTAGTCTTTGGTATGTCTCTTCGCCTCAATAAATAAAAATCTTTAGAGATAATTATGATTTGAAATAAATTATTGAGCTAGTTTAGAGTTAATTAAGAAAGAAACATATCGGCACTTAAGTATTTGCTAATTCCAAGATGACCGAGGTTTTAAATATTTAACTTGTAAATATTATGATTCAGACAAACATAACTTTATGAACAAGGAAGTTTAGGAGATTAAAATCCAGGAACACCACGCTGCAGTTGGGTCACGTTATACATTGTGCAACCTTGTGAACTCATATTCATTGTTTGGGACGAGACTCCAGTTAAGAATGCACGGGTTTGGGTTTTGGTAGCCTGTTTCTTTAGATTGCTGTTGATCATTGTTCCTTCCTTTGCACTTTAAAAATTCTAGCCCAATCTTTAGAGAAGCTTCCCCAAATATCAACAAGTCTCTTGGTACCACTTCCAACAGGATTTGGAGCACTGATACTTTAGTTACCTGAGTACCACTAGACTCTCACATTAAGTGCAACTGTGTGTCATCCTGTGCCAGTTATTCATGCCTCTCAGCTCCAGGTTCACCCTTCACTGCCTGGCCTTGGAGAATGGAGAGAGCCCTTTAAATATGTTACCTGTTCCAGCTGGTATTATACCAGGCTGTGTTAGCGGAAGGCGCTGGAAAGACACTGCAGAAGGAAGGGGTTTTTCTTACTGGTTCTGGCAGCTCACTTGTCTCTTGCACCTGGCAGGGCTTCTCTAGCACCAGGTTTCTGGTGGCACCAAGGGCTTCAGCAGTGTCTAGCAACTGCAGTAAGGGTGACTTCCTCAGCCCCAAGCCTCTCAGGGCATATGGTCAGCAGCACCCAGCGGCCAAGAGCTCTGCCTTGTCTCCCCCCAGGCCAATCTCATAGTCTGGTGTCTTATGTCATAGAGACATCACTCTGTGAATAGCTTTCCCTGGCACTCTGAAGGGAAGATTTCCAGCAGGTTCTTCTTGCATGGCACCACAACAGCTTCCCTGCCATCTAGTGAGCCATGGCCATGCCTTTTCCATCTAGGTCTGGAATTCAGCCCTGAGACTGAGCTGGGTGGGGTGGAGGCTCTTCCTTGGGCTCTCTCCATAAGCCCTAGGTATGGCAACTGCTCCTTACACCAACCATTCCTATTATTTCTTAGAGTTCTGTTTATCCAGTAATAGCCCATCCCCCTTGACTCTAATCTGATTTTATAGTTAATAAATCTCTACATTACACTTTTCTTATTTAAATTACTGTGTGGTTTCTGTTTCCTGATTGGACCCTGACTGATAAACATCCCAAGGTGAAAATTGACTTGTATTTATGGAAAGATTGAGAGAGAGAAATATTTTAAACTGTAACAAATATAGTTAAACTCATTGCTCATTTTTTAATGTTGGGTGGTTAGTTTTGGTGTAAGCTCTCTTCATCTTGTATTGCTATCAATTAGTTTGCTAGGGCTGCCATAACAATAGACCACAGGCTGGGGGGCAGGAGTAGGGGGCGAGCAGTGGGGCTTAAACAACAGAAATGTATTATCTCACAGTTCTGGAAGCTAGAAGTCCAAGGTTAAGGTGTCAGGAGGTTGGGTGTCTCCTGAGGCCCCTTTCCTTGGCTTGCAAATGTCTGCCTTCTTGATGTGTTCTCACATGACCCTGTGTGCACACATCCCTGGCGTCTTTCTGTGTATTCAAGTTTTCTCTTATAAGGACACCAGTCAGAATAAGGTTGACTGTCACAGCCTCATTTAACTTAATCACGTCTTTAAGGGCCCTGTCTGAATACAGTAATATTCTAAAGTACTAGGGGATTAGAGCTTCAACACACAAATGTTGGAGGGATACAAGTCAGCCCATATCCTACTGTTTTTTCTTTTCTAACTTTGGTATTAGATATCAATCATGTAGAATTAACTCTGCAGTAGTGAGAAGATTGTCAGACTTGGTCTTGGAAGACCTGATCTTGGGCCAAAATTCCACTACTCACCAACTGGGAAAGTGGTTGAATCTCTTGAATCTCTGTTTTCTCATCAGTTAAAGAGGCTTAAAGGGGCATAACAGGGATTCAATGAGGTCATGCCAATTAAAGTGTTTTAGAACCTACAGAGGACTTCATAAAATGTGAGGCATTCTTTGGTAGGTGTATGAAATCACACATTTTCTAAAAACTCTCCCATTACATTTCATACTTGATACTTATTAAAGGGCATCATCAACCTATTAAACAGGTGTTAAGTACAAATGATTTGTATAGCCAAAACCTCTTTGGTTTAATGACCATAGGAAAAATTTCTCTGGTCTCACAATGATCTCTGTACATGCCAGGTCATCTTAATCAAGCCCAAATTTTGAATTGATTATTGCATTATCTCTTGTTTTCTCATCTTTTGCAGAAGTGATAAATAATACATTTAAAGCCTTATGAACTTATTTAGTTGACTTAGCCTTAAGTTTTGGAAAAGATAGAAACTACATGGTCTTTAGAATGGCAGTCAGCAAAACTTTTGGCAATTACAATATTCACTAAAACCTGGTGCTCATTTTACCCAATATCATGGCATCTCCCTCACCAAGTAATTCAGTGCCTGCAGTCAGTCATCCTGCACAGCAAGAAACTGAGGCACCAACTGCCATTGTCTTGTTCAGGTCCTAAAGAAAAGAAAAACTCTCATTGTTTGGAAGACCTGAACAGCCCTAGGAAGCAAGTATTGTTATTAAACCCATCTTACAGATAAGGAAACTGAGCCTCATAGAGAGTAAACAATTTGTCCAGAGTCATGTGGCTAGTAAGTAATAGATCAGAGATTAGAGCTCAGACCTGCCTGACTCTGCTCTGTTACTGCAGGTCTTATCTCTTTTGATAGCCAGAGTTATTTACAATGGTCTCAATTTAATAGTAGTATTAGTGGTACAATTGTCATTGGTTACAAAGCAATTAGCAATTTAATCTAATTGAGTGTGAATTATACAATTCTCCAGTGATTCGCTTCATAAGCATTTTCAGGCTACATTACAAATATTAAAAGTTAAGTGCTGAATCAAAAAAAAATTTTGGCAAATATTCAATCATATGCTATAATAGCACCAATTGGCCATTTGCCTCTTGTACACACATAAGCTTTATCTACAGTGATATTTGTTCTATTGCCTTTTCAGTTTTCCCTCTGCCATCTGTGTATGCATTAACTTCATCTGTAGAGCAAGTTGTGTTCATATATTTACCTAGTAAAGGAAAGGCACGATAACTATTTGTTTTCCTTTTCAACTTTTATATCAGACTCAGCAGCTGAGAAATAGCACACTTTTTAAAAAATTTAGTCTCTTTCAAGTTTGTGCTAGATCTTTAAAAGGCTTGACATTTAACCCTTCACAGTTTTACTTTGAAATCTTGTTAGAACAATCTGGAAGAGTGATCTAATTTCAAAAGGAAAACAGGGGAAAAAAATCAAACTTTACTGAAATTGCAGAGGCAAGTCATGAGGCTCAAAGAGAAACTGAATGAAACTGTCATTGCTTGAATAATGAGAAGGAGGAAATGATGTCAATTTAGTAGGACCATTCATGGGGAACCATTCTCCTTTGAGGTGTCTCTTGGAGTTCTTCCCTTACAGGGCTTTGCAGCTCAGATATGTCAGCATTAACTTCACTCCCTGACAGATAGGTTCCTTAAGATCAGAAATTGTTTAACTCAATCATATCTCCTATTTGTTATCTTGTCTCAGTTGCCTTAATATGGGTAATCACTACCTCTAACTGGACTATTACAGTGGCTTCTAGAAGAGCTTCCTGCCTCCAGTCTCTTCAGCATGACCTCCTGTCCACACTACAATATGATCCAGTCCTAAAACTGCCCCATCTGATGCCAGATTTCTCCTCAGATACCATCTGAACTCCATCACTGATGCCGAGGGCCTTACAAAATTTGGCCAAAACCAAATGCTTTGTTATCCATGTCTACCACCATTTCTACTCTTTCCCTGACACCTCCCCCTGCAACCTGAGAAGTAAACAAACAAGAGGATGTGATATTGAGGAACATGCAATGGCCTGGCGGAAACATCTTTGGGCTGAGTGCTCAGAGGAGACCTCTTTGAGGACGTAGCATTTGTATTGAGATGTTTGGGAGCTGACCGTGTGCAGAAGTGGGGAAAGAACATAAATAGTCAGATGGAAGTTCAAACGCAAAGGCTGTGTGAGAAGACAGAGTCTGGTCTTTTTATACGAGCATAATGGAGATCAGTGTGCCTGGAGTGTATTAAGAAGAGGAGCTGCAGATTAGGCAGGAGGCAGGTCCTGGAGGAGCTCTTCAGCCTTAAGGAAAGGACAGTGGTGAGTCCTTGAAAGTGGGACAGTGAGGTGACACAATCCACATTTAGAAAAGACCATCTTGGCTGATGGGCAGGGTGAAATGGAGGGTGATCCAGTTTCAAACAACTGTTTTTCTAAGTCACCTTCCTGAATACAATTGGTGTATATATGAGGAGTTATTTCTCGTTCAGTACATTGTGAGGAGAATCACAATATCTTTCTTTGGATCTGCATTTTGAAATTTCCATGGAGTAGGCAGTTGTCAAGGTACTTATTTGAAACTATATTATAATTTTGCTAACATTTTGCTTCATAGAGTCATAAAGCCATTGCTAGCACTTGTAATCATTCAGAATTAAACATGCAGTAAGTACCTACTGTGACCAGACATGGTGCTTGGAGGTTACAGATACAAAGGTGATTCTTATCCTAGAGAGACTTAGAGTGTAGTAGGCTAGCATTGTTCCCAGAGGCCCATGTTAAAAGTTCTGTTGATACCTCATCTTAAGACTCTTAATGAACCATACATTTTAGCACTTGAGAACATTCTGACACTGTATTATTTATATCAGCTTATAATGTACTGTGACAGTCAGGTGATATTTTCACAGCACAATCACATATTTTTCTATATTTTCCAATCCATTCTATGCAGTTGGTTTTTCCTTTCTCATACTTGGCCTCAATGATTCATTCTTCTTGCTTCAGGTGACATATCTAAGGATATTCATACAATTGAATCTTAGCTGAAAATAGCTTAAGATAACTTTGGAGAAGTCTTTCCCCACATAATAAAAAATGGTGTTAATTAACTAGTTCCAGGAGTGGGGTTGACTGTTGGCTACCATAGTAATATGATAGGTTTCTTCTCAGTGGTCAACCTTAGTCTACTTATTTAAAGTGGGACTGTACTTGGGTTTGAGAACAGGCTCGAGATTTGCAAGGACTTTGGAAATTCTGAGGCATGTGCCCCACAGTTAAAAAAACATACCTTAGATGAATCTTAAATTCAGCTGATTAAAGAAAAAAAAATAAAAAATAAAATTATACCACAGACAAGTAGCCTATTTTTAAGGAGAACACTTAGCCTTTCTATTCACAACCACATTTGTTGCATTTGGCTCTAGCAGGAAAAATTAAAATCTTGTGTTTGTCAGCAATGAGGCCAGGATGCCTATACCCCAAGTTTAAATATCCAGGAATCATCCAGTGGTTTGCTTTTATTGTTCATAAAGTCATCAGAGACAAACCACCTAAGTGGTTCCAGATGTTGAATCAACAAGGCCTTACTTCACAAACTTACATATAAAAAGTACATTTACAGGCCCAAGAAAAGGCTGGGAGGATTGTGCTCTTTAAGGATAGACACTTTCGTTCTCAAAACAGATTAAATGTGGGATGTCTAGCCTTGCAGATGGCAGGGCTAGGTGACATTTACCTCTCTTCGGTCACTTGAGGCTTCCTGTTGTAATCCACTCTTCTCTGCTCTACTTGTTAAGGAGAAAGCCCAGCAATCGGTGGGCCAAGTCCAGAAGACAGGGCTGTTTTAAGACAGCAAGGCTCTCTAAAATTTTAACAAGATTACTTGAGGGTAACATGGCAAATGAAAATTTCTCCACATTGGCTCAAATGCTGAAGAATATAGAGACGTAAATGTGGCTTACAGTTATTAAAGTCCTTTCCATTTCACTGCTATTTTGGCAAAGAAACTAACATCGTTCCAGGCACCTTGCTTTGTGAGTTGGCTACCGAGGGTAACATTATATAGAGGTAAGAAATGTAACTTGCATGGGCCTGGCGCCAGGAGGTTAGAATTTGTTGCCATAAATCTTAAAACTACTGAAGGTATCTTATATTCAAGTTTGTCTGGCACAGCCAAAAAGTGAAAGTTCTGATATCCAGAGTTTCTACATGGCTATAATACATAACCTTACTGAGTGGCAAAGAATTTTTATGGCCACTGGCAAGAATCCAAACAAAGATTCAACTATCTCCCCACAAGATAATTTCAGTGGAGTGACCCAAGTTATTCAAGTAAGGTTCTGGCTCATAAATCTGAGGTTGGAATAATAACATTATTCTATGTTGTAAATATTGTATTACAATTACCAGAAGATAGAAGCATCTGTATTATTTGCACACAGTGTTACTCCATTGTCGATTGATGAGTTACCATGATGATCATATAATTTCAGGTACTGTGCAGTAGCTAAAATCTAGCGTTTCTTGAGAGGTGATTATGCGTCAAGCATGGTGGTGAGTGAGCTTCAAACATTATCTTGTTTAAGCCTCCCAAGTCAAGTAATGAAGGAGGTGCTCTTGACAAATGAGGAAGCTAAGGCATAAAGCAGTTTTAAGTAATTGCCCAGGGTAGCAAAGTGATGGAATTCTCATTCAAACCAGCTCCATGTTCTCAACCCACACACTGTATTCCAAAATCAAGGCTTCTGTCAACAGTGATAGCAATTTAAAAAAAATCTTGAGCGTTTAGAAATATTAAAGACATTTAAAAATCTATCAAGAATAATGGAAGGAATCTCACATAGCCACCCTCCAAGGTTAAGAAATAAATATTGCCAGCACAGTTAAATCCATCTTGTATACCTCCCTCAATCACCTTCCCTGCCCTCCCTCTCTCCCAGAGGTAACTCTTACCCTGAACTGGATTCTTCTCATTCTCATGCATTGCTTTCTACTTTCACTACATCAGTGTGTATCCTTATGCTATACATATAGTATGGTTTTCTATGTTTGTATAAATGATACATCATACTTTAGGTGTTTTTTCACAACTGTTTTGCTCAATATTGTATGTGATAGTTAATTTTATGTGTCAACTTGACTGGATGGGGGATGCTCAGATAGCTGGTTAAATATTATTTCTGAGGGTGCCTGTGAGGATGTTTCCAGATGAAATGAGCATTTGCATTGGGGGTCTCAGTAAAACAGACTGCCTTCCCCAGAATGGGTGGTCATCATCTAATCTGTTGAGAGCCTGGATAGAACAAAAGAAAGAGGAAGGAGAAATGTGCTCCTCCTTTTCCCCCCTGCCTCACTGCTTCAGCTAGGACATCTCATCTCATCGTCTGCTCTGGGACTGAGGTTTACACCATCAGCTCCTCGAGTTCTCAGGTCTTCAGATTCAGACTGATACTATACCATTTCTGTTCCCCCCTGGGTCTCCAGCTTGGAGATGGTAGGTGTATTAGTCTGCCCTCATGCTGCTGATAAAGACATACCCAAGACTGGGTAATTTATAAAGAAAAAGAGGTTTAATGTGCTCACAGTTCCATCTAGCTGGGGAGGCCTCACAATCATGACGGAAGGTGAAAGGTATGCCTTACGTGGTGGCAGGCAAGAGAAAATGAGAGCCAAGTGAAAGGGGAAACCCTTTATCAAACCATCAGGTCTCATGAGACTTATTCACTAGCATGAGAACAGTATTGGGACAACCACCCCCATGATTCAATTATTTCCCACTGTGTCTCACCCACAACATGTTGGGAATAATGGAGGCTACAATTCAAGATGAGATTTGGGTGAGAACATAGCCAAACCATATCAGTAGTTCATGGGACTTCTCAGCCTCTGTAACTGTGTGAGCCAATTTCTCATAATAAATTTTATACACACACAAACACACATTGTATAAATATACATGTATAATACTTGTATATTATATGTATGTATGTATATGCTATGTAATATATCTGTGTGTAATAAATATGTATATATGTAATTATATGTGTATATTACATAATTATGTAATTATATATATTACATAGCACATATATATGTATTAATAAAGAGAATCAATAAGTTATATATGTATATGTAATGTTGCACACATACATATTACATACATATGTAACATACTGGTTCTCTTTCCTTGTTTCTGTGGATAAATCTGATTAATACATTGTATTATCGTATTTGTGGGGTTTCTTCATATTAACGTGTGTGGCTGTAGCTCTGTTTACTTTCACTATATGAGCACACCCTATTTTCTTCATTTCTCCTATTATAAAAGACACCTTCCCATCAAGCATGTCAGTGATCTTCACACCATCTTCTGTGTTTACCAGGACTGATACCAGTGTCATTGTTTTATTGATAGAGAAACTCAAGCTTAGTTCAGTGCCTTCTCCAAGGTCATAGCCAGAAAGTGGCAGAACCAACCCTCGAAATCAGGTCTCCATGGTCTGGGGCTTTCTCTTCTGCCGAATGCCGATCTTTTGAAATGGTGCTCTAAAAGCCCATGCTAAAGTCCCCCTGCTAGGGCTTTTTTCTGGCAGTCTTTGAGTGTATTTTTCTTTCTGAGGTTAGAACAATGTAAGGAATCCTACCTGGGGCCCGAGTCCCCATGATGCCTCCTCTCCTACGCTCTTGAAGGATGCTGAAGGCAGAAGCAGCAAGTAGTATCTTACCCCAGTCATTACACCTGAAGGTCCTAATAGCTGTGCAGCAGTAAAGACAACACTTCCCACCTTCCCACCTTCCCTTGGGTGGGTCTGGGGCAGGGTACTCCATTAGTATTTGTAAAAGATTCCTTTAAAAAATCCAAAAACTGTGATGATCATGATTTCTACCCTCTAGATGCCAATAGTACCTTGCCTTCCAGCTGTAACAACCAAAAAATACCTCTGGGCATTGCTAAGTATTCCCTGGGGGGCAAAATTTCCCTGGTTGAGAATCTCTGCTGTACTCATAAAACAAATCTTTTATCTGGACTTTTAAAAGAAAATGAAAACTTGGTGATTTTATAATAGATTACAGTGACAGCACCCTCCCACCTATCCTTCTGTTAGCCTTAAAGCACAAACTCCTTGAGTAGAGATTCTGAATTTTTTTTTTTTCTGAGTTGGAGTCTTGCTCTGTTGCCTAGGCTGGAGTGCAGTGGTGCAATCTTGGCTCACTGCAACATCCATCTCCTGGGTTCAAGCAATTCTCCTGCCTCAGCCTCCTGAGTAGCTGGGATTACATGTACTCATCAACATGCCCAGCTAATTTTTGTGTTTTCAGTAGAGATGGGGTTTCACCATGTTGGCCAGGCTGATCTTGAACTCCTGACCTCGTGATCGTCCCGCCTCAGCCTCCCCAAATGCTGGGATTATAGGTGTGAGCCACTGCAACTGGCTGAGATTCTAAATTCTTTTAAATGCATAGTCTCACCCATTCGTTAGTGTCATGAACTTGTAAGGTGGTATTCAAATAGAAATATTTTCTATTTTTAAAGAACTGTCTGAAACAGATATTTCAGGAGAAATGTACATAAGATCCCAAAAGAATAGAGTGTGTACAATGTTGGCCTTATTGAGTATCATATAGAGTCATAATTTCACACGTGAAGGTAACTCATTACATTAAAACCTTCACAGGCTTTAGTTTATTTAAGCCTCTGGGGCTAACACAGCACATTTCTAAATATTATGGGTTTTGTAAAGGTGCATGGCGAACAAGCAGCCTGCCGGTGCGCTGGAAAAGTGATAAAAATCAGCTCAGAGCTTAATCACGGCTTTCTCGGGAGTGTATATTTATGTGGTGATGTCAGCATGGTATCCTGTAACTGGATGAAGGTGATGTTCTGTGTTCATCTGCACGGGATTTAGAAACTCTCAAACAGACTTGCTGGAGAAAAATAGCTAGCTGAGTTGGAGCATGGCGGCCCCCAGTTTGTGTTCTCCTGGAGCAAAGGAACTGAACAAAGAAATCCATCTTTAAATGAATTCAAAACCACAGCGGCTCCATCTTTTGCCACATGAATTATTTGAGTTCTTGAGGCTGGCTCCAGTGTCAAGCCGGGTATGTTGCCTTAATGTATTTATTTAACCCAGGACTGCCGCAGAGAAGGCAGACCCACCTCAGCTCGTGAAGGTCTGCGACAAAGAGAACATTCAGACCAGATCCTGTGTAACAAACACATCAGGAACTCTGGCCGGGGAAAGATGTTGCAAGCCCAGCACAATGCTGGGCTTTATTCCCCCTGTGGAGTCAGGCTGTAGTCAGCCAAACTGTAAACTGCTGTTGACTGAGCTGACCCAGCCGGATGGCCGACCTGGAGGGAGAGAGGGTTCCAGCCGGGCTGCTCAGAGCCCTGACGGTGGCGCAGACACCAAGTCTGCGGCTGTCAGCGGCTTTGTGTTTCCTGTCAGGGCTCAGTATTGGCTGCAGGCAGGGAGGTGGAATCTGCACTGAAAGAATCTAGAAGCGCATTATCCACACTCCGTTCCATGAATCCACACCACAATCTGGCCCACTTGGCCAGGTCTTGGACTCAGGCAAACTTCACTCTACATCTAGAAAGGGAGCACTAAGGTTCCTGAACGTTGCTGGCATGTACCACGTCCTGTGGTTATGGTGACTCTATAGATGATACCCCTCACCAGGCCAGTCACAGATCAGGATAATTCCTGATGAAGGTATTGGGTTTGTTTTTTCTTGTTTGGTAGATTTGGTAGTTGGAATGCAGTTCAGTGCCTTTGGGTCAAAGTAGGAGCCCAGCTCCCATGGGAGATAGCTTTGTCTTTCCAGCAGCTCCACCTGAGATGCCACCCATGAAATCCAATCTATTGACAGGGACACAATTCAAACTAACATCAGCAAAAACTGATTACTGCACATTTATTAATGTGTGCTAGGCACTGTTCTAAGTCCTTCATGATATCAATATATTCCATCTTCACAACAGCTCTGAGAGGTAAGACTATCATTATCCACATCTTATAAGTGAAAAAACTGAGGCACAAAGAAATGAGGCAGCTTGCCTCCAAGCCACACAGTTCTTCAGCCACAGCTGGGATTTGTACCCAGGTAGACTAGCTGCAGCATTCACTCTTGAGTACCGCCTCATATAGCAAACAGGAAAATGTACTGCCTCAGGGGCTGGCTTGGGTACTGGAGTGACCTGCAGACACACTGGAAGAGATGCAGGGATTTTACAGCACCTGGCTCTTTCTTTCCGCATGTGTCTGACCCGCCTTCCTCTCCTCTTCTTTTTGAATACCCATTCCCTCCTGCAGCAAGTAGTGAAAAACATAGCTCCCTGAAACCTCAGTTGGGCAACCAGTGGAAAGTGAGCTTCCTCCCCGTTTTCTAAGGCTAGATCACTGCCCCCTGTGGTGAGTTGTAGCACTGGGTGCCCCAATGTTACACTTCCTTGTACCCACACCCTTTTCCATGTGACGTTGCAATCCTCCCACAAGTTCGCTTCTCCACCTTTTCATTCTGAGTGTGACCATGTGATTCCTTTGGTTCATCAGACATTAATAGATGTGGCACAAGCTGAGGTTTAAAAAGCCATCTTCATACTTCTGCTTTTACTCCCGGAGCTCTGCCACACTATGAGAACGTGCCAGGCATACTAAAGTGTGAGGGACCTGTGGGACAGGACCAAGACACCCAAAGGCCCCTGCAATGGCCAGATGACTCCTGAATTGGGAGAGAACCCAGCCAAGACTAGAACTGCGTGGCTAAGCTCAGACAGAATGATCTACCTGTAGACCCACGACCTAAAGCAGTGCCCTTAAGCCTCTGCATTTTGGTTTGGTTTGTGGTGCAGCAGTATTCAATGTGAAAGGAATAGGGCATGGTCACTGATACCTCTACCAGGACTATGTAGGGTCAGGGAGCTGGTCCTCAGAGGAAAAGGGGTGTCTTTACCAGACAAAGGGCCCTAGGAGAGCATTCTAGGCAGATAGCATCAGAGCTTTTTTCTCCAAAACCCATATTTTTTCTTTCATTTTAGGAATCTTGTTGAGACACTATCTGGAGTCCCTTCTGCAATAAATCTTACGAATTTCCCTTAGATTTAAAAGCCAAAAATCTTTTGATTTTCTTTTCTTTTATAAACAATGTACATTTAAAAACTGGTTATAGTTTTCTTTTTGCTTTGACCTCTAAGAAGTTTAAGGCCAAAACTGTGGACCAAAATTAGTAGATTTTTTGGACCTGAAGATATGCATTTTGTTCCGCTAAACTTCCCTCTTATTTCATTTTACCAATTTGCCTCTACTTTCTTTTCTCTTGATTTAAAAAATATTGTTTCTGTCTCTCTCATTGTTTTGTGTGTTTATTAAGTTATCTCAAGTTCACTTTGAGATCAGCAGTGATATAAAAATCTAACTAATAACACTGTTATTTTTAACTTCAGGTGAACAGTAGTTCAGATAAACTCAAAACCTATGATTACAGTACCTTTGACATCACAGAAATTATGGTTTCTTAACATTAAACTGAATTATTAAGAAGTAAATAATATCTCATAATAAAAGAAAGGAACATGAAAATTGCAATGAAATTAGCATAGATCAAAAAGTTTGATAAGTCAGTCATCTTGACCATGGGAGAAAGTTTCTGTCAATGCATTGCTATAGGAGTGCAAATTAGCACAACTGCTGTGGAGAGCAATTGGGCTATGTCATCTATCTTAAATGCATCTTATTTATCTTAAAATGCATATATCCTTTGGCCAGCACTTCTGGGAATTTATTCAATTTTATTTATTAGAATAATACAATTTAAATTTTAAATTTAAAAGTGAAATTAATTTATTTACATTTTGCATCTAGGAATTCATCTCACAGCTACACTACAGAGTGCAAAATGATATATGATAAGGATATTTACTGTGAAACTTTGTTAGTAATAAAACAAACATTTGGAAACAGTCTAAATATACCTTAATGGAGGACTGGATAAGATGATACAATCTCTATAATAGTCATTTAAAAATGAGAATAATATCTATATATTAACATAAAAAGGTCTTTAGAGCATAGCATTAAATGAACAAAGCAAAGTGTAGGACATTGTGCAAAATATACCACCTTTTGTGTGGGGCAGGTGTAGGTAGACATGCATAACATACATATATTTATTCTTGTGTGCCTACAGAAGATCTCTGGAATAATATTCAAGAAATCTGGTAATAGCTGTGTGCTCTAGGGATGAGAGCTGGGTGCCTAGGGCCAGAAGTGGGAGACTTATTTTTAATTTTTAATTAATCCTTTTGTAAGTTTTTAAAACTTTGTATCATATTTGGGTGTAATCCAGTTTTGAAAATGAAAAAAATTTAATTAGTTCTTACTGGTTTATTGCATAAGGAATTATCGCAATTGCTTCTTAGTGTGAGGAAAGAAAATAAATCTAGCTCTTCTAGCAATTTTCTATATTAAGACAATTGTGCCATTTATTGAATGACGGCTCAATGATCTGAAAAATATAATTAATATGTATATCCCCGAAAGAATGGATATGGCTCATGGAACACAGCTTTATATATACCTCCCATCATTACATTAGACAACACATCAAGCCAAAACAGCTAACGTTTTCTGAGGGCCTCTCATCAGCTAGGTCTTTTGTCGGGAGCTGGAAACAAACAAAAAAATCATACAACTATCTTTGTCTTTAAGGTAGTCACATAGGTGACTAATATACTGTGATGAATTCTAGTGGAATTCTAGTGAAGGCAGGAGCTGTTGGACTCATCTTTGTATCTCTAGAATCTAGCATATGGTAGATACTTCCAGAAAATTTGTGAAATGAATAAACGAATGGATGCTGCATTGAATATGGCTGAAGGAGAGAACTCTAGAGAGGGAGGCAACTTGGAAGTAGCAAGTTGGGTCATGACGATTTGCCCAAGTCCGCAGCTTCGTTACCCAGCACCAAGACGACTGCAGTTAAGTGTTCATTCAAAGGGTTAATCTTTGTTGACATGAGGAACTATATTTAGTGAGTTGGCAGATGGATGACTTCATGGTTTTCTGGAAAAAACATGAACTTTGGGACCAGAAAGACCTTTGTTAGGAACCAAAATCTACTATTTATCAGCTAAATGACCATGGTAATCTTTCTGAGCCTTAGCCTTCCCATTTATAAATTGGAAATAATCATACCTAACTTCCAGTTTCATTGTGAGTGTTGGGAATCATTTATTTATTGAAGGACTTCAATTTATTGAAGAATTTGTGAGCACCTGACACTGTGCTAGCCACTGAGTAATGAACAAAGTTGGACCCTGTGGTTAGCACCCAGGAGGTATTCTTGCATGGAATCCCTTAAGATTACTGATTTTGTTTGGTGTGTTATTGAACAACACTTCTTCCCTTCAATCAGGGAGAATTAAGAAAGAATGACTGGACACTTCCATTAGGGTGGCATGAATGGAAGGGGACTTCACAAAGAAGATGAAGATGAGTAGAGGGATAAATCCATGTCTGGCCCATTGAGTTCAGAATTACTCAGAGAGATTCTGACTCTCAAAGGATTCAATGGGGCCTTCTGGCAGAAATCTCATGCTCCTGGTATAAGTTGTGTGATTTTTTATTTTTATTTTCCAGAGATAGTAAGGGGCACCAAAGGAAAAATCAGGAAGAGTACAACCAGGAGTAGATGATCATCTTCACCAGCCACACATAGCTTCCCGACCCGAAGCTCTCCCTTCACCTGGCTGAGGAGGGAAGGGCTTTCTTCACTCAACACTGAGCCAGGGAGGCTACAAGTGCCAACAGGACAAGCCACTTGCTGACTTTTGGTTGGGGGTGAGAGTAGCCAGAACAAGAAGGGACAGGGGGACATTGTTAGAGGAAAAGAGTTAAACAGGCAGAATTTCTGGAGGGGAGAGAGAGAGGAGAGGTGTTGGGGAGGTGGGTTCTTACCAGCAGAGGGAATGCCTCTGAGATGACATCCTGAAGGCTGGTTGATAAGACCTTCCTCTGTGTTGTAAATGGAGATAAGACAGATAGACCAGACAGAGGATGTCTGATTTTTTCTAACCACTGCCCCCTCAACACCCAACCAGTAGTGTAGGTTTGGATGAATGACTGTAGTCATTAAATAATGATCTGTTTGAAACTTCTGTGTAGAGGCCTGCATGTGTGTGTATGTGCTTTGGGAAGTATGAAACAGACAGTCATAACATGGAGGGGAAGAGTGTCCACGTCCATAGAGACATCTTCAGAGAGGCTACAGTTATGAGGAGATACATGCACAGATGCCTCCCAGTGCTGAGATGCTCCCATGGACCAAAGGTGTGGGACTTACCACAGGGACAGCACTGTCATAAACCAGTATTGTGCCGTGGTCCCCACAGCCCCTACAGTGCATCTCTTGTCTCCTGTCTCACTCCTCCACCTTTGTACAGGTGGCTCCTTCTGTCTCAAATGTTTTGCTAACCCCATCATCTCCTTCAAAGCTCAGATTGGGATTTCTTCCTACGGGAAGCCATCTTTGGTCATCACTTCCTCCCTACCCCTAGGCCTGTTCCCCAGTGTCCTGAGCATAGCTGACCACTTGGCCTTCAAGTTACCTATTTTTCTTCCTCTTCTGCTAGACTGTGGACTTGAGTATGGGTATACCAGTCCCTCTATACGTGGTTTTGCTTTCCATGGTTTTAGTTACCTGCAGTCAACCATGGCTTGAAAATACTGAGTGGAAATTCCAGAAATAAACAATTCATAAGCTTTAAAGTGCATGCTGTTCTGAGCATCATGGGAAATTTTTGCAATGTCCCATTCTGTTACTTCATCTTTTTTTTTTTTGAGACAGAGTTGTGCTCTGTGTTACCCAGGCTGGAGTGCAGTGGCATGATCTCAGCTCACTGCAACCTCCACCTCCTGGCTTCAAATGATTCTCCTGTCTCAGCCTCCCAAAGTAGCTGGGATTACAGGTGCTAGCCACCATGCCTGACTAATTTTTGAATTTTTAGTAGAGATAGGGTTTCACCATGTTGGCCAGGCTGGTCTCAAACTCCTGACCTCAGGTGATCCACCCACCTCGGGCTCCCAAAGTGCTGAGATTACAGGTGTGAGCCACTGCACCTGGCCCTGTCACTTCATCTTATCATGTAGGTTTTTATCATCTCACAAGAACAGTAGGTACCGAACAATAAGATACTTTGAGAGAGAGAGAATACATTCACAGAACATTTATTATAGTTACAATTATTCTACCTTATTAGTTATTTTTGTCAATCTCTTACTTTGCCTAATTTATAAATTAAACCATCGTAAGTATGAATGGAGAGGAAGAATGTGGTATATATAAGAATCGGTGCTGCCTATGGTTTCAGGCATCCACCGGGGGTCTTGTCATGTACTCCTGAGGATGAGGGGGTTGACTGTAATGGATCTTATCTCTTCAAATCCTCACCCTACAGCAGTATTTGGCATATGGTAGGGACTCAAAAGATGGTTGGTTAAATGAATGAACTAGCTATTGAATAAATTTAGAAAACTCAATTACTGTGGGAATCTTGACAATTTTAATGAGGTTTTCTTTCTTTTTCGTTTTGTTTTCCAGTTTAAAATGTTCCATTGAGGTGACAGAGCATCATCTATGCTTCACCTTTAGCAGGGTGTAAATGAGGGCACAGAGGAATCCCTCCTGCTTTTCTGAGGAGCTCAGGGATGTGAGAATGTGCCTATCATGTAAAGCAAGGACAGAGCCAAAAGGAGTCCACAGAGTAATTGGTGGCTTTATGAATTGTTCCCTAGAGGTGATCTTTTCATATGCCAGCCCCACATTCTGGTAGATCCTCTTTGGAATGCTTCTTGAAAAGCTTTTGTTCAATAAAAGAGAAGTTATCCCAGTTAGAAACGCAGGACTTCACTGACAGAAGGTGTTGAAGTGTTTTCTTTAACACTTTAACATTGTGTTTTCTTCTCCACATTTAAAGAATAGAAAACTCAACTCCATTCGTCTTGAATATTTAAAAACAGATGTTGCTCTCATGGCTCATCCACAGCCGCTGAGCAAGAGCCAGCTTCTGAGTGGTTCACAAGGAGCAGCTTGTCTAACGGGAACCTACCCCCAGCCCCTCCTAGGCCAGAAGCCCAACCAATTTTCCTACATGAGGCCATCACTTTACAATGGGGTTTAAAGCTATTATTTTTTTTGAACAGCTGGTTCAAACTTGCACTTGCATCAAAATGTAAAATTGCAAAGCAAGTATTAGCATTGCACGTCTGATATGTGCAAACAATGGGGTCAGGCCACAGGCTCAGACATGGATTTGACTTGCCCTGGTCATCACCACTGCTGAACTGAGAGGCCAGACAAAGATGGGGCACAGAAGTTCTGATGGAGATTGGGCGGTTTGTTCTTGGAGGTGGTTTTGGCCAGACCTCAAGGAAAGGGTTCCCATGGATGGGTCTGGAAGGCTGCTGTAGAATGATTATGCATAGAGAAATCTGGATTCCCTCTGATGAGCAGTCACCTCAAGGATTAGGCTTGTAATAATACCACTGAGGCTGCTTCATTTAGGAATCCAGATAAAAATAAAATCAGGCTAAATTTTTTCAAGATCATGTTGACAAAAATGCATTTTAGTCAGCTATTGATAATGATGAGAAAAAACAAAGTATTTGGCATTGTCAGGCTTAGTTTCCAAACTCCAGTTCTATCACTTAGAAATGTATGAACTGGGAAAGTTATCTAACAAGACAGAGCCTTAGTTTCCTCCCATTTAATGGTGACTATGAGACCTATTTTGGAGAGTTCTTGTGGGGAGTCAAGATAATGTCCGCAGTGCATTTAGTACAGTGACTGGTGCAGCAAGGATGGGGCATAAATCCTGATATTAGTAATAGTAATACAGTATTTTGCTTTGAAAAACAGTCTCTTTTCAGGTAACCCAGTGACCCACTCCATGTATAGGAAAGAGAGAAAAGAGGCAGAGGCAAGATAAAAATACTGACAGGGCCAAGGTAATGAAATCCCATTTTATTAAAGAAATGACAAGGTACAGATGGCCTGGTCTAGTGCCTTCTACTATATGGGTTCCTGCCAGGTTCATATACTTTTTCATGTGTTGGCTAAGATGGGGCTAAAGATCTGTCCGTATTCATAGCCCAAGAAAACTGGATCATTTCACTGTCAGATGGAAGGACAGCCTACTCAGAAGGGAGGCTTATTTGATCTATACTCCCTGAAGCTTCAACTTTCCAAGGGAATTCCATTCCATTCCCTTCCTCCCAGAGCATGGAGCTTGGTCCACACAATCAGTCTATCTTTTGGCACCTGAGCAATGCCTGAGAGGCAGGTGTATCTGCTTAGTATCCAACCTATTTTTATTGCCAATCCCAGTGACACAAGTGAATTCAACCGGCCATGACTCTAGAGGAGTCAGAGGTTGTCATTGTTCCAAGAATACAGTTTCACAACAGCCATAAAATGAGGACTCTGTTTAGCCCAAGGATAATGAAATGGGCTGAAGATCTCCAGCTGTGAAACTAAAAACGATAAACTTTCCCACAAATTGGCAAGAGTATTGTTATACCCATCTTTTGTCTTTGGGGAGGTCATAAAAGACATCACTGCACTTCAGCTGCACAGAAATGAAGATCTCCCATCCCCTGACCCCTGCTTCAGGGATCCCTTTCTTGTGTCTTCAAATACTCAGACTAATAGCCTTGGATAGTTTAAAAAGGGCATTTTATAAAATCCTTTTGATGTGAAATGCTAAAAGCACAAACTGAAAGATGTTAACAAGATTGTGGCCCCAGTGTCCTGAGGACCAGTCATTTGCTGCCTGTCCCAGTCTTGGTTCATCACAAACCAATACTCACATCTCTACTGTGGCCATGAAAACAAAGACTCCTAAAACTACTTCAGGAGTGACATGGATGCTACAGAGATGCACCCAAAACGGCTGGCAGAGTTGTGGAGCCACCTCCTTTCAAAGACAAAGAGCATCTTTTGTTTATTGCCACCTAGTATTTCCCATCAGGGAATCACTCCTTTACTTAAGATCAGTCCATGTGGTTCTGGGGAAGCTGATTTTATCCTTCCTTCTGAAGGTTGAGGGATCCAGGCTTAAACCAATCACAATATTGCATTTTCTCTGGCCACTTTGATTGGTTGAGAGATGACCATGTGACTCAAACAAAAGCAATGAGATGAGAGAAATTTTCATTGGGTGAATTCTGGCAAACTCTGACAGCCTATGAAGTGAGAAGGATGTGAGGCCTGGGGCTAATGCAGCATGAAAGCCAGATAGCGAACTGAGAGGAGGGAATTGGGCGTGAGGCTCACTGTTTGAGCCCTGCACCAAGCCAAGCCTCAGGCCAGCCCTCTAGCACTTTTGGCTGTGTGTGTCAATGACTTCTCTTTTCTGTTCCAGTCACTTCTGGTAGGAAATGCTGCCATTTAAACTCCTTTATTCCCCCATTGTGTCCTCTTTTGCTTCTCTATCACTTCCTCGTTCACTATTTTGTGGTTTTCTGATCAGTTTTTTTTCTCATTTGAAAAACAATCTGTATTTACTTTAGAAAATTTCATCAAGGCAAGAAAACAATGTGATTTTCCCAAGATCAAGCAGCTCTCAGGTGGCTGATGCCAAAAGCAGTGTTCCTGACCCTATGAGCTACTTTTAGCTTCTCACAGCCCTTTGCAGCATTCTGATGTAAAGCTTTCAGTCTTTTCCCCCTTTAGAGTATTTTTTTTTTATGGAGTCTTGCTCTATTGCCCAGGCTGGAGTACAGTGGCACAATCTTGGCTCACTGCAACCTCTGCCTCCTGGGTTCAAGCAATTATCCTGCCTCAGCCTCCTGAGTAGCTGGGACTACAGGCACCTTCCACCACCCCTGGCTAATTTTTATATTTTTAGTAGAGACGGGGTTTCACCATCTTGGCCAGGCTGGTCTCAAACTCCTGACCTCGTGATCCACCCGCCTCGGCCTCCCAAAGTGCTGGGATTACGGGCGTGAGCCAGTGTGCCTGGCCCTTTGGAGTACTTTTAATGAACATATATTATTTTTAAATAATAATAAAGCTCAGATGATATTATCAATACAGTTTTTATTCTTTTTTTAAACTTAGTAAATAGCATTGACATTTCCCCCAAGTCAATTAAATATTTTGCAAGAACATGATTTGTAATGGCTGCGTGATATTTTATTTGAATTAAACATATCACGATTTATGTAAACACGCTCATATTGTTGGAACTTTCCAGTTTTTCAATTTAAAAAAAAACAAGTGGAGCACAAGGGGTTTTTAGGACACTATTCTGAATGATACTGTCATGGTCTGTACATGTCACACATTTGGGAGAACTCACAGAATGTACAACATAAAGAGTGGGTCCTAATGTCAACTATGGACCTTAGTTATATTAATGTATTAAGATTGGGCCATCAGTCGTAACAAATATACCACGCTAATGCAAGATGTGAGTAATAAGGCGAAGGTTGCGGAGCAGGCGGCATATGGGAACACTTTATCTCCTGCTCAATTTTTCCGTACACCTAAAGCTTTTCCAAAAATGTCTAGTCATTAAAAACAAATAAATAACAATGTAAACAAAAAATAACATAAATATACTTTTCTAAACCAATTCTGATTATTTCCTTAGAATGAATGTCTAGAGGTGGAATTACCAAACCAGAGGTAAAGCTATTTTAGACATATTGCCATAAGTTCTTTTTCAGGAAAAAATGTATCACTTTCCATTTTCACCACCACTGTATGAGAGTGCCTTGCTCATTGTATTCTTGCCAACACTGAAAATTATTGAGTTATTAAATCTTTGCGAATTTAATAGGAAAAACATAATACCTAATTCCAATTTGCCTGCCTCTAATTATTAACTATAAAAATTAAAACAGTGTGACACAGGTTAATGGTATAGAATGATTAGTTTATGAAGAGAATTAAGTTATTAAAAATGGGAGCATCACAAACAAGTGAGATGGGGGTGAATAATGTTTCAGAACAAAGGAAGACAAAATGAGATCCACATCCCACACCTTCTCCTAGCGTACTCAAATATGAATGTACATTCTAATCACCTGGGAAGCTTCTGAAAATACAGACTGCTAGTGCCAGCCCGTTTCTAATTCACAGGACTGGGATAGGGCCCAAGATTTTGCATTTCTAAGGAGGTGATGCTGATGTTTGCTAGTCCAAGGACCACACTTTGAGAACCATTCCCTTGTACAATAAACAAGATCAATAAAAGGGGCAAGTGAGAAAAAGAATCAAATTCTAAACTCAGTCTTTGACAGATGGCATATATGCATATTATGTATGTTATATTATCATATTAGAGAATGTATGTTCTTTTCAAGTACTTATGAAACAATTACAGATCTTAACTGTGTACTCAGCGTAAAGTCCACATCATTCCATAAAGGCAACCTTAACATAGCTTAAAATGTGGGAAGAGGAAAGATCACATTTTCTGACCAAAATGCAATAAAGCTAGAAATACATAAGTAGAAACAAGCAAACAGTAACTTCCCAACCATTTGGGAAATATACCAGTCTCTTTCAAATACCTATTTTGCCAAAACAACAATAACAAGACTACTGGACATTAAAACCTATGTGTTGAAGCTTAACTAGTCCTTGGGCAAAAGCTTACATCTGTAAGTTCTGTCATTACTCAACAAAGAGTGAAACAGAATAAATACAAAACTCAAGAATGTAGGAAAAGATTATCCAACCTAAAGCAGAAGGAAAGAATAAATATGAAATGTGAACTTGAATTTAAACTGGAAAACTCAAAAGCAATAGAGTTGTTTAATTAATTCAAGAGATTTAAAAAATAAAATAAGAAAACAAATCATAACCTACCTTAGTCAAAAAAGGGAAAAAGGTGGGAAAATACAAATATCCAAAACTAGTCAAAAGAAAAGATAGATAACCACAGATGCAGGGGAAAGTTTTTAAGGTATTAAAGAAAACTTTGTAAAACTGTGCAAGTAAATTTTAAAACTTGTGTGACACAGATAAATATTTTAGAAAAATAAGTTCTCTATAACAAGTAGAAATAAGAAACCTAAAATGGGCTGTAAGATGATTGTGAAGAGCCTTACCCTAAAAGTGGCCAGGCCCATACAATCTGCACAGATCAAACCATCAACGAGTAGATAACACAGGAATTATTTAGATTGTTTCAGAACTCAGAGAATAAAGAGCTAATCCTTGATGCTTTTCTGATTTGTATAAAGCCAGCAAAGCACTGTAACAAAATCTATCAAAATTATACTAAAAAGAAAATAGCAGCCCTCGTTTCATTTATAAACCCTAAACAAAATATTAGCAAATAGAACTTACCACTCTCAGTGGACCATTCTCATCACTGATACCTGACATCTGTTCAAGCCAGCACAATAAACCAAAACAAGAGGTGTAACTATTGGAAATGAGCAAAGAAAATTGTCATTATTTGCAGATAAAATGATTATATGCCAGAGAAAATCCAAGACAATAAACTCAGAAAGCTATTGGAAACTATATGAAACAGTGGCAATATAACTCTAGTTCCAAAATAAATGTACAAAGAAGCAATAACTTTCATTCATACTAACAATAACCAGTAAGAAAATATAATGAATGAAAATTCTACTCATAATAACAATTTGTATATAGTAACCATAGCACATGTGCTCTATAGAGAAAACAACAAAATTCTATTGATGGGAAGAAAAAGAGATTTGAGTAAATGGAGAGCTGTACCTTTCAGATATGCTTTCTTAACTTTATGAAGTGGGGGAAAATTATTGTTAGTTTTTGAACTACAGTTCTTTTATATTCTTCCATAGTCTACAGAGAAGATAAGCTCTTTTTTGGAGCCTAAACTGGTTTTGCTTAGCCAAACAAATGATGAGCTGCTTACATATTAGAAAGATAAGTTTTCATGCCTTGGAAACTAGAATAGACTAACTAAGATAGTGAGATGTGACTAGAGTTGAAAAACAGGGAGAAGAAGGGATGAGATCAAAGTTAGGGACCCAGCTGGGGCTTAAAGAGAGAGGGGGGACCTTCCTTTTGTAATAAGACAAGTAGAAGGAGTTTTAAGAGTACACTTCCGATATTCAGTTCATAGTCATTTGTTGTACTGTTATTATGTAACTCATTTCCATAGCCTCCAAACCTTCGATGATAATGATGATAACAGCTCATATTTATTGAGCACCTACTTGCTGCCCACTGCATTGAGCACTTTAACTCTTTAACTTTCTACATTTAATTATCACAAAAATCCTATTATCCTACCTTATAGATGAGGAATTAAGGCAGAGAGACATTAAGTAACTTGATCAAGTGCATAGATTACAAGTGTGAAGTCGAGCTGTTGACCCAGACATTCTGACTCCAGGGCTCAGACTTGTAACACTGCCCTCATGTTGCCTATGTACCATGCACATGGTCTTGAGCTAGTGCCAGTAAAAAGATCAGATGGTTTCCAGTGGAGCGCTGTGGACTGGAGAAAGGACAGATGTGCAGGGGTCAGAGCCAGACTGGAGATCAAGAATTCCATGGAAGCAGAAATATGGAACTGACTCCGGGAAAAATAAACACCAACCCCTTCCACTGCCATGACACCCCAGAGAGCCTGGGAAGCATGCTGAGACTTCTATCAGGTGTGACTTGGGATGTTGAGACAATTTTATTACATCTTAAAGTAAACGATTACTTCAGCTGAATGGATAACTTAGATCCATCCCAGAAGTTAAAATATGGCTTATAATGCATTAAAATGCTAATGCTCCCCAAATGAATTGAAAAATAATGCAGGCACACCCAAATTCAGGTGAGATTATTTTTTAATTTGGCAAAACTTCAAAATTTTATTTTAATAGAAAAAATTATACCAAGAAAGAATTAAAAAAGATTTATCAAGAACAACTTAACTTATGAAATAATAAAACCTATTATAAAGCTATACAAATTAATAAAGTATATATTTCAAATCAGAAAATTACACTTACAATAAATTAAAATTAAAATTACAATAGCTAATGTTTGAACAAAAAGCTAAACATTTGAAAAGAATCTAGATTCCTGCATACATCTGGCATCAAATGGAATTTTAAATGAACCAAAGATTTAAATATTTTTAAACCTCGCAAAAGTACTAGAAGAAAATATAGGTGAATAACCTTGGTGTGGCAAATACCTTTCTAAGTTTTCCATAACCTCCACCTTACCCTAATCACCAAACAGGGGGAGGCTTAAATAGTTTAAACTTCAGGATTGGAGAAGGCTGGCTAAGCACTTGCAACTATCCCCAGTTCTACCCGAAATTTCATGAAACATAGGAAAAATATTTTAATAAAACTATAGAAAAAGTGCCATCAGAAGACAAGAGTTTTTTAAAACTCCTGAAAGCCTCTAAATGGATCAGATCAACACAGGGAAAAAGAGGGGAAAGCTTGTAGAAAACCCATGCCTCAGACATAGGCGAGAGGAACATCTGTGGAAGGGGAAAAGATTGAAGGATGCTGGCCACCCAGAGGTCACAGATGTGAGAAGGGAAAGGGGAGCCCCAGCTACTGCATATGTGTGGTTATTTGAGGACTTAGTTTCAAGTATTTACATTCAGACAAAAGCAGTGAGTGGGCAAGGGGTCCAGAGAAGCAGGGCAGTGTTCAGATGGTTATGGAACCCACCCCAAGGAGAGGGAGTGACTTCTCAGTAAAGATAGCAGATCAAGGATGGACGCAGTGGCTTACACCTGTAATCCCAGCACTTTGGGAGGCTGAGGCGGGCAGATCATGAGGTCAAGAGATCAAGACCATCCTGGCCAATATGGTGAAATCCCATCTCTACTAAAAATACAAAAAACAGCTGGGCGTGGTGGCATGTGCCTGTAGTCCCAGCTGCTTGGGAGGCTGAGGCAGGAGAATCGCTTGAACCTGGGAGGTGGAGGTTACAGTGAGTCAAGATCGCACCACTTGCACTCTGGTCTGGCAACAGAGTGAGACTCCTCTGTCTTAAAAAAAAAATGGAAGATTAAATACTCACATTTTCTTACTCTCCTTCCAAAACCCACCTAAAAGAACTGTAAAGATATTTAATTTTTCTTAACACGTAAACCCACGGGGACAAACAGACTGGGGAAAGGGCAACTGTAACAAAATTCTGGATTCTGGAAACAGACGGACCAGTGGCAACAGACCCAAGAAAGCTGACTCCTAAGGACAAAATGGGAAAAGGCAGGAAACAACCTGGCTTACAGGGAAAAATGTGCCAAGCTTGGCAGTGGCAGGTACCTCTGGAAGGAGGGATGAAGGCAGCACAAAACGGGGTATTTAAGAAGCGATTAGTTCCCTAGAGTCATTGCCACCATCACTACCACCCTAGCAGAAATCTTGAGCTCTAGCTAGGATGAAAAGTGGGGGAACACCAGAGAAAGTTGACAGCTGGAATGGCATTCAGGGAAGTTAAATATACATTTACCTAACTGAATGAAAAATTGGAATCAGTTTCTAGAACTCTGGCAGGCAGAACTATTACCTCCAGGCACAAGATGGAAGATCCTTCTCTAGAGAGTGTGAGTGGCCCAAGAGCAAAGACCTGAGCACCTTGCAAGAAGCCTGTCATTTTCAAACCTCATTCCCAGGCTCAGAGCTTCCAATCAACATCTTTTTCCTATTTCCAGAACAGTGCTCTATCTTCCTACTCCCTTCCTCCCCCATAGTGCCCAGATGCCCCATCAGCTCCCTCCTTCGGAGTCATGGACAGTGGCCCAGGGGAAATGGCTTCTGGGCCCCGAGAGCCTCCCTGCTCCCCTCCACACACCCACTCCCAGCTTGGCAGCAGGCAGCTGTGGGATTTACAGCTGTTTCCAGCTCTAGCGCTGCTCCAGGGGGAATTCCCGCTGCCTCCCACTTTGCTGCTGAGCCACTTCCTAAAACCCACAGCGGCTGAGGAGCTGCCAAGTCCTCCAGGAAAGGCTGCAGCAGGTGGTACCTGGGCAGGTAGGGCGGCATGGTGGCTGTACACACATGCATTTGGAGTCTTGGATCCAAATCCCAGCATTGCCCTTCCAAGTCACAAAACCTTGGACAAGTCACTCAGCCTCTCAGAGCCTCCGTTTCCCAGCCGTAAAACTGGGAAAATATTAGCACTGGTCCCCTGGGCTGATGATTGTGGAATCACATGATATTTACCCTCAGCCCGGTGACTGGCCTATGTCAAGGCACAATAAATATCTTCTTAAGATGGTCAGAACCAGAATCTTAAGGCACACAATTAGACCGAAGCCACTGTGCACATGGTATTGTGTGTGTGTGACTGTGGTTTTCGCTTTTCTCCGTGACTCTCGATCTCAGGGCCTTCTACTGAGTTTATGGGATCTTTGTATATCTTCTTTTGAGTAGAGTCTGTTCAGACCATTGCTCAATTTTTTTTTAAATTACTTACATTTCTCTTCATTAAGCATCTATATCTCAAGTAAAATGTCATTGAGTAAAGGTGGAATATATAGAATGAATAAAGTTGCTCAGTTTTCATGCTGCTGGGTTTCTGGGCATCCAGAAAGTGTTATGAGAAAAGCAGAAGCAGCAGCAAGAACACATTAATCCATTTTTAAATTAGATTATTTGTCTTTTATTAGTGACTGGTAAGAATTCTTTATGTATTCTGGGTCCAAATCCTTTGTCAGATATATTTATTGTGAATATTTTCTTCCAGCGTGTATTTGCATTTTACTTTTTAAATGATGTTTTTCAAAGAGCTGAAGCTTTTTATTTTGAGGAAATTGATTTATTAACTTTTTATGGCTTATGCTTTTGATGTCCTATTTAAGAAGTTTTTCCAAGGTCAAAAAGATTTCCTTCTATGATTATAACAGTTTTATTATATAATTTTATATTTTATGATTACATGGATGATCCACTTAAAGTTAGTTTTTGCATATGTGCACAAGTAAAAGCTGAGGTTCATTCTGTTTTTATGTATGGATATTAGTTATTCCAGAACCTTTTTTTCATTGCATAGACTATGCTTTTCCCCTTTGAATTACCTTGGCATTTTGTCAAAAATTAATTGACCATATATGTGTGACTCAATTTCTTTTTCATTTGTCAGGGTGTCTAACTAATACTACAACTGCCTTAATTGCTGTGGCTTTATAGGAAGTTTTGAAATCAGTCAGTGTAGTCCTTCGAGTTTGTTGCTCTGTTTCAAAGTTATGTTGTCCAATCAACTTTTTTTTTTTTTTTTTTGAAACAGAGTTTTGCTCTTGTTGCCTAGGCTGGAGTGCAATGGCGCGATCTCAGCTCAGCGAAACTTCTGCCTCCCAGGTTCAAGCGATTCTCCTGCCTCAGCCTCTCAAGTAGCTGGGATTATAGGCACGCACCACTACGCCCAGCTAATTTTGTATTTTTAGTAGAGGCAGGGTTCCTCCATGTTGGTCAGGCTGGTCTCGAACTCTTGATCTCAGTTGATCTGCCCACCTTGGCCTCCCAAAGCCAATCAACTTTTTAATGCCCCACTCTTAGTTATGAGAGGGAAACCAGGATCCCCAGACATACAGGGAAAACCTGTAACATGAAAAAGAATTTGATCTCATGAAGTAGAGAATTAAATGGTGGTTACCAAAGGCTGAGGAAGGGAGGCAAGGGAGAGTAAGGATGGGGAGAGGATGGTCAATGGGTACAGAGTTATAGTCAGATAGCTGGAATAAGTTCTGGCATTCTACTGCAGTAGGGGGACTATGGTTAACAATACTGTGTTGTATATTTCACAATAGCTAGAAGAGAGGATTTTGAATGTTCTCATTGCAAAGAAATGATAAATCTATGTGGTGATGGATATGAGAAATATCCTGATTTGATTTGTATACAAGGTATACATATATCAAAACATCACACTATATACTGCAAATAGGAACAATTGTTATGTGTCAGTTTTCAAAAGTCAAAATAAAAACAAAACAAGTGAGGGGAAATAGAAAAAATTCAGGTAGAAGACTTCAAAAGTAACATTAATATATCCAGAGATATGAGAAGATATCAAATCCATGAATGAAAAACAGGAGAAAATTTAAAAAGAATATTCAGATAATTAAAAGGACTCTTGAATATTTACACGCACGTGCACACACACACACATACACGCATAGAAATCACAAGATATCTGAAACTTAATAGAAAGATTGGAAATAAACTGCAGGAAATCTTCCAGAATATAGAGCAAAAGGCAAGAGGATAGAAAAGAGATTAGAAAATTAAAGACTGGTTCAAATAATTCATCATCCAAGTTTCAAAAAGGGAAAATAGAAGCAAAGAAATTAAAGATAAAATAATTCAAGGACATTTCTTATAATAAAGAATATAAATTTTCTACACTGTCATGATTTCACAAGTCTCCAATACAATGGTTTAAAATAAGCCCAGACTGATTATTGTGAAATAGCAGAATACAAAAGAAAGAGTCTCCAGGATTTCAGAAGGGCGAGGAGAATGTTCCTGACAAAGGATCAGGAATCAGAAATGGCTTCAATCTTTCAAACAGCAACATTCAAAACAAGAAGACAATGCAGCAACACCTTTAAAATCTTGAAGAAAAGCTAAGTGCATCCTAAAATCCCATATTCAACCAAAATATCAAACAGATGTGATAATAGAATAAAGAGATTTTTCAGATCTCTGAGATTCTCCAGCTATTGACCTGGGCTGCATCCTTTCTCACATACATACTGGAAAATGTGCTTCGCTAAAATGCGGAAGTAAACCAAAAAAAGAGGAAGTCATGGGGTACAGACAATGGAATCCAACACAAGAGAGCGGCAAAGGGGATTTCCAGATACAGCTGGAGGGAGGTCTCAGTATGGCAACAGTGTACCAGGGCTGAAAGGCAGCCAGTCCAGATTGTTAGAAGTCAGGAGCTCTAGGGGAAATTTCTTCAAGATGAAACTGATAAAATACTTGATGCATTCATTCATATTGAGGAGATGTTTAGAGGATAAGAAATCTGGAGTCAAATGATTACTTCATAGAAAAGCAAACAGCCTATAAAAGAAAAAATTAACAGTAGTGGAAACAAAAGCTATGAGAGATAACAGTAATCATAGTGCACTACTGTTTATGGCTCAGTTGTGCATAGTATTTATATGGTCATAATAATGACAGCATCATATATTTAACTAGGTAAAATGTATTAAAACCACATTTCAAAGAGCAGGGAACAGAGAGGATGTGAGTATGTTTGTTGTGTGTATTGTGTTGTGTGTAAATTATGGGGCTAATAGGTAAGGTGGGTTGAAAGAGAGATTAAGCCCTCATATTTTATAGCATGAATTCTATAGGTACTGCAATGTCTGAAATTGTGGGGAAAATCAAGAAGTACCAATATAAGCAAGTTATGTAGAGATAAGGTAATACATGCCAAAAGATTCATCTTAAAATAGCTGCCTCTTCCTGGTCAAGAAGTCTAATGATAGGACACTGGGCATTGCTCTTGATGACATGGAATCTAGTCTTACTTGAGTCTAGAGTAATTTTGACAAAAGTTTAAACTCAAAAAGGAGGACAGAGAACTTGCGAATTGAGACGAAAAGCTACTAGCAGCACATGTTCCTCAATACAATTGCTCTTCAGCTGACCTGGCCTCATCACCAGAGGCATGGTGCAGTTCACAGAAAGAGCATGGAGAGACAGGGGCCCAGTGGATCACAGATACAAAACTTAAATTGCAACCAAGGAACCCATTGAAGAAAACCAACACTATGAAAGAGAAACCACAAACTCAATAACAAAAAAGCTAAAAACTAAATAAATTGAGGTAATAGAACAAACAGAAGAAGACTTTTTTAAAATGTGTAATATTCAGAAGAGTAAGAGAGGATATTACATCTCTAAAACAAGAACACACTGTGGAATAAAATAGTTGGAGCTCTTGGGAGTTAAACTGTGATGATCATAATTAAAAGTTTTAACTGACCTTTTAATCTTAAAATTAGTAAGCTGGGGGATCAAATGGAAGGACTTTTTTTTTTTTTTCAGAACACAGTTCAAAAGGACAAAGAGACAGAAGGCATGAGAAAGGAAAGAGTCTTAGAGGATAGTTTCTTAGATCTCCAAAGGAGATCCACTCTTTCTAATAAGAGATCCACAAAAGAGAAAAACTGAAAGGAGAAAATATTTTATATTTACCAGAGCTAGAGGAAGACATTAGTCTTCAGACTGTAAGGGCTTATTGATTTCTACTCATGCTATGGCTTCTCTAAAGGTTTACAAGACATATTAAACTCTTTGAAAGAATTGGCCCTATACCTACCCTATTTCTCCATATGTTTAAGTTGTAATTACCAAGATTTTTTATGAGTCCTCTTGCACATTTTCTGTCTCCTGGCCAGCCTACTGTTCTCTCTTATCTTGCTTCCTGACTTCATGTGCAGAACTCTGAATTGCTGTGACTTGACCCTTTGGCTCTACCTTTCCAGTTACCACTGCAGATTGAACAGTTGAAATTTCATGTCTTTGCATTGTAGTCTGTATAAGGCACAAAGATATGAGTTTGTGGAAAGACACAAGACTAACAGGATGCTCTAATTGTGTGTCTTTGTACTGGAATGTTCTTCTGGGATTATAGAGTATCCATTACATGGATCATTTCTGCCAGTCTCTGATGTGCCTCACAGGAAAATATCACTGCCCATCTCATGACTGTTATCATTGCCCATCTCATGATTGTTGATTTGGTCCACAGGAGGTAAGAGTCCATGTGTGTACATATGCACGCATGCATCTCTGAAAAACAAGATGGTGCGAGCTGCATCTGCACGGTACACTCATTTCTAAATTCAAACCGTGTATTCAACATCTTGCAGGACAGATTTGCTCTGTGGGTTCAACACAGGTCCCAGAAATGTGTTTTTTTTTTTTTACTTTGGCCACCATAGCATTTTAAAAAGATTTTAATTGGTTGTGGAAAACTAAGCCCAAGTGCCTATAAGACAATAGAAATGACTATTCCCTTTAATAGAGTGTATATTTATCCTAAGCATCATGCACCAACAGAATTGGTAGCAAAGCACTTCCAACTACGTTGTCTTTATTAAGCATAGTAGCAAACTACCTCACACTTATCTACTCAAGATATTTATTAAGCATCTGCTATGTGTCGAGCACAATGCTCATCAAAAAAGATGCAAAGATGGATAAGACCACAGGATACTTGAGCAGGAAGGACCTTAGAAATCACCTTTATCTATTTCCTAATAGAGAAATCAAGACTCAGAGTTGTGAAAAGCCTTACCCACAGTTACATGCCAAATTATGTCAATGTTAGAACTGAAAGCCAGTGCCCTTAAAATACTCAAACATTGTTATATGTGGTTTATTTCTTTGCACTTATTCTAGTCTTGTCTTTAAAAATCACAGTGGGAAAGAAAGACGAGCTGATATTATAAAGTAAAAGCAAAAGGGTGGGGGCAATTTTTTAGTAATTTTTTAGTACTTAGTATGACCTTAGTTCCTTGTAAAATGTCTTGGGGAGATTACTATTCTACTGCTGAAAAGGATATTCTATGTACATAGAGACTTGAGTATTTATTTCTTTCAAATCATAACTTTTTTAAAGGACAGGTGAAACTTTACAAACATCAAGGAACTCAATATCGAGGAGTAATTTGTATTCTTCATGGCCCCTTCTCACCACTTGGAAATAGAATAGTCCTTCCAGTCTGAGGTTCCCTGGCTCGAGACACTTAGGGCCTCTGCCATGTGTCAAGTCCTTGATTTCTGAGCTCTCTCTTGAGTTATGGAAGAGGCAGGGCTTTGTGGAGGTAGCAGCCACTTAAGGATCTAGGAGGTAAGGCTTCAGCTTGTTGTGGTAGAGCCCAGTCTACTAATTGGGTATTTGTGTTGCTCAGGATAAAGAATTAATGTTGGTTTTCCTTATTCCTTTAACCATAACCTTTTGTTGCAGCCAGGCCACTTTACTCATGTCCTTCAGAGACATCTTGTAAATCCTCACCTCCACCCCCAATCTTATTTCCCTGCTTCCCTTTCTTCTGCCTCACTAGGCATTCATAGTTTCCTAAAACTACCATGCACACTCATACCTTTCAGCTATTATGCATACTTATACTTGCTAATCTTCTTTGTTCTGTATGGTGTTCCCTGAACCTCTACCTACAGGGAGACTTGATTTTTCCTTGCTTTGTGTTTCCACAATGCAGGTTTCCCTCCAGATTACTTGTAACATGGCATTCTGGAGTCTGCTGGTCTGTCATTATGCTAGGCTATAACTATAGACCGGAGTAGGAGCTTCTCGAAGCCAGAGACTATTTTATCCATCTTTTGAATCTTCAATGCTGGCATATGTAAAGTCTCATTTTAATATAAATAAGAGTATGATTAGCAAGAAATGAAAATATAATCTAGAAGTTGTTCATAGGAATTTCCTTTCCAGTTGACTTGTTTTCTGAAAACTTTTCTGATTTCTATGGGTCAATCCTTAAATTTAAGAGGTATTTCTTACCCCCAGTCATTGTCATTGCTGTATGAGACACTGACATTTGAAACGATTATTTATTTAATTGAATTATTATTTACCATCTTTAATGTTTTTTACTTGGTGCCCTTGTTCTTCGCTCCTGTTTTTGTCTTCTACACTTCTTTTGTCTTTTGTAATTTTAATTGAGCATTCTATATGATTCCATTTTCTTTCTTTTCTTAGCATATCAATTATATTTATCTTTTGTTGTGGCTGCCCAAGAGTTTGCACTGTCCATTTACAACTAATCCAGTTCCACTTTCAAATAACACTGTACTACTTCATAGGTAGTGCAAGTATCTTATAATAACAAAATATGCCTAATTCTTGCTTTTCATCTCTTGTATAATTGCCATCATTCATCTCACTTATATATAAGCATATATAGGAATACATACATATATATATATATATATATATAATGTAAGCATACTTGGGAATATATATAATATAATGTAAACATATATTATCAAATAAATTGGTGATATTATTTTGAATAAACTGTTATCTGTTAGATCAATTAAGAATCAGAAAACCAAAAGTTTTCATTTTTGCCTTTACTTAATTATTTTCTGGTGCAGATCTGTTTCTGACTTACATCATTTTTCTTCTCTCTGAAGAATTCCTTTTAACATTTCCTGCAAGGCAAGTCTACTGGCAACAAATACCTTCAATTTTTGTTTATCTGAAAAAGTCCTTATTTTTCCTTTACTATTTAAGGATAATTTTGTAGGATGTAGAATTCTTGGTTGGTGAGTTTTTTCTTTCAACATTTTCAATTACAGTTAGGTTTTTCTATCCTTGGACTTGTTCACAGAGAGGTTTCTGCTTGTGAGTTTCTGCTCTGATATGCTGTAATTCTCTATATCCACCTGTCTGTCTCTCCAATTTGGGGGACAGCTTTTTGCCCTGTACACTTACTTTTCTGACAGATCTAAGATTCATAGACTTTTCAAGTTGTTTAGCTTTTTACTTGTTAGTATCAGGTGGTTTATTCCAAGCTCTTTACATGTTAAACTAGAAGCCAGAAGTCTCTCATTGCATTTTTAGAATAATAACTTCATTTACTTTATTTAGCCTTAATTACAGTGGCTTAAACATGTGCAAATAGAGGAGTACATGAAGTCTCTTATTTATCCTATGAGAAAGAGTGGCCATAATAATTCTCTTATTGTTACGGGGATCTGATTTTCTTTGCCATTTAAGCTACTAAGAACTTGTAAAGGAACAGAACTAAATATTGCTTCACTGAACTAGCTGGTTCAGTGAAGTACATCAGGTTGTATAATCTATCTGTACTATGCAGAAAATCAGGCAATAATGAGAATATAAGTTAGAACACAGCAAACCTCAGACCAAAGTTATTAAGAAGAAGAGAGGCTATTCAGACTTTCTTCCCCATCACCATTCCTTTGCCCACCCAAGATAGTCCTAAAATTGTCACCTCAGTGCAGGGCCAGTGTGAATAAAAGCACAGAAAACCTATGGAGAGACAGAGATGCTCCAGAAACCTGGCAGGTGGGTGCAGGGAGCTGGTGAGAGAAGAAATTGTTGCTGTAGACTGAATTTGGATCCCTGTCCCAGTTTTGAGGAGGCCTGGTAGGGTTTGGAATTCCTTTTTAATTACTTCTTTGGCCAGAAGACTATGGCTTCTTGAATGCAATGCTGCCCTGACATTTAACTGTGTAGGCCCTGGGATTTAGAAGGCTTGCAGAAACAACTCTGCTCCATAGCTGGGTTGGCTTGCAGGGCTTATCTGCCTAGACATGCCTACTGTATACTGTGCTAACATTTTCTTAAAGGAAGATAATTATAACAAGAATAAAGGAGAAAGTGACATGTAATCTATAAAATAGTTTCTGAGGAGAAATATATTCCTGCTTGGCACAAATAAAAGGATTTTTATATTGTTATTAGAAGAGAGTCAAGGCTAGTTTTCAAAACTGTGAAAACCTCAAAGTCTTGCCTGGAGAAATTTCTTTTTGCAGGAGGATTTTGAAAATTGTGACTTTGATCTACTTTGTTTGATCCATGAGAAATAATATTGGTAATATCTCAGGGTTCAGCAGAACCCCGTTAACTTGCCATGATCCTGAAATGGTGACTTCTGCTTAACAGACGCATGTTAAAAATAAGACAGAGCTTCCAACCAAAGACATTTCGTGTGTCCTAAGTAGCCCCGTATGATGGACACATAACCATTCTCAATAAACCAAATAACCCAGCTTGTCTTCAGAAGTTCAAGCTGGTAACAGTATGAGGCGAGTCTTATATACCATGTTTGGCAGAACCCTGGTGAGGGATGCAGGCTCTAGGCCACCTCTACCTCAACTGTACTTGTTCATTGCAGACCTGTTTTATATCTTAGGTTAACATGTAAGCTGTCATTTGAACAAAGGATTCTGTACACCCCCAGCCCCTCTGCAAGTGTTTGAAAGCCATGGAGTATTCATAGCTACAAATAGGCTTTGTTTTCAAACAATATATAAGTCAGTTACTTGGAATTCAGAACATACTTCTACTCCCTTAGAAATCATATTAATGATTGTAGGTAGGATCCTAAACTGGTCCCTAGATGCCTGATTTGTAACCCATTGTGTCCTGGAAAAGCAGGACAGCTACTGGAACTGCTACAGCAAATGGGTATTTAGAAGCAGGAGGTTCAGCATTGTTATATAAAGGACAGAAAATATTAGTTATAACAAGGAATATTACTTATTGAAAATACTGTATGTGCCAGTCTCTCTTCTGTGTGGTTTATGAATGCCATCTCATGTAGGATTAATGAAAGTTGACCCTACAGAACTGTGTGTCAGACACGCCATAGATGTTCTTATTTAGGCTTCTTAACAACCTGTTTCACAAACGGAAAAATTAAGTCAGAGAAAATGATTAATTTGCTTTCATTTGTTCACATTTTGATCATATTTTCTGATATCAGGCAGAGGGCTTTCAAGTCCTTGGTCCCATCTGGTCCTGATACCCACAGAAGTGCACTTGTGGCCACAATGGGAGAAGTTGTAGGCCAGAGGATGTGACAAGCTGGGCAGCAAGTCAGCAGGACCAGGGGAGAGAAAAAGTTTGTAACCCGGGTCTCTTCTCATCACCTGTGAGACTGCAGCACGATGTGTTAACTCCCTGTTGTCCTCATCTGTTTACAAGCATAGTCGTAGGACTACTTGTCTCAGTAAAAATTAAGTGGAAACCCATTAAATGTCTGAGCAAAGTGTCAGGTGACCAGTAGCTATGTTAACTCATATCTGTTCCATGCTCCCCCGAGTCATTGAACTAAAATCCAAATGTCTCACTTCTGACTGCCATGGACTCCTGACCCACATTAAGACTTCAGGCATTTTTGGTAATGTCTAATGAGACCCCACTGTATAATCAAATATTACAATGGGAGAATCCTGTAGTACCCAGGATAATAAAAATGGTAGGTGACAGACATCTCACCTCAGATTCAACTCCAGGATAGTACTATTAGCCCTGTATATCTTGAACCTTCTTAATCTTTTCTAGAAAGGTCTAGAAACCTCTGAAAGAAGTGAGCTGGACCGTGAAGCAAACAATACAAGAGACAGACAGCCCCTTAGGCTTTTCCAGTGAAAAGTCTGAAAGAAGATGGCAGATGCAGAGGCCTGGGAATGGTGTCTGGATTACAGTGCCAGCACTCCAGAATTCCCAGCTGGTGTCCTTCAGAGCCAGGGACAAAGGCTGGCCATGAAGGGCCTGTAACCAGGATGCTTCAGGTTTGCTGTTGGCCATGGGGCTTCACTGTTATTTACGTATATTTGCTTTTATTTTAAATGTTGTAAGTGGAGGAGAGGGAGGGCTTACCTTTAAAAGGAAAACTGATTTGTGAATCCACAAAGAAAAATGTTAGAAATGGATAGAGCTCTGCCTGGGCAGAGAAGTAGCTACTCAAGCAATATAATTGGGTAGAATTCTCCAAACACCTCATGCTACAGGAAAGAAAACAGGGCAGAAGGGCTAAGGACAGCATAACCCAGTTTTTGAAAAAAGTAAAGTATATGTACATATGAACATAAGTTAATCATAAATTGAACTGATATAAAGAATTACAGGCCAGGTGCAGTGGCTCACACCTGTAATCCCAACACTTTTGGAGGAGGCCAAGGCAGGTGGATCACTTGAGACCAGGATCACTTGAGATCAGCCTGACCATCATGGCGAAATCCCGTCTCTACTAAAAATATAAAAATTAGCTAGTTGTGGTATAGTCCTGCACACCCTGTAGTCTCAGCTACTTGGGAGGCTGAGGAAGGAGAATCATTTGAACCTGAGAGGTGGAGGTTGCGGTGAGCCAAGATCACACTACTGCAAAATCCAGCCTGGGTGAAAGAGCCAGCCTCTGTCTCAAAAAAAAAAAAAAAAAATTGTATTGCAGCACACAATGTATAAACAATAAAAATATCTGATCATCTTAGTTGAAAATTCTGTGTACCTATATAAAGACATAACTTCAGTGTGACTTCCTATTTCATGGAAAATTTATGATTTTTATAATTTATAATTCCAAACTGTGACAAAATCAGACTATGAATAAATGCTTGATGATTATTTTAATCAGCAAAATCAGTTACATCATTAAAAAATTCCAGTGAATGTACAACTAATAAATGTTGGTTGGTTGTATTTTCATGAGACAGAAATGAAATAAGGAAGATATATGTTGAAACTTCACTCAATGATGTGAGCAACTTCTTCACTGAATCCAATAATAGTTGTCTAATGCTACAAAAATATGTCCTTAACTTTTTGTACTATTCACAATTCAACTGGTTATATAGGAGACACTTTTAAGTTTAATTATATAATTTAATTATATTATTAGATTTTTCTCCCTTTGTTAAATTGAGACAATTTTTGTTTAAAACAACTTATACCAACTTTTTAATCACTTTGTTAAATTGAGACAATTTTTGTTTAAAACAAGTTACACTAATTCCTGTGGTATAAATACTCCCATCATGCCCATTTGAAACTACTAAGTTCAGGTCACTGAATGCAGAATTGGGAGGAGATGCACAGTACCTCTGTTATATATACCACTGTACATATACCACTGTTACACACTATACAGATACAACACATGTAAATTTCCTCCAGAACATAATAGGAGTTAAATACTTACGAGGTAATGAGTTTTGAGTATTTATGAGCTTTGACTTTAATATAATATAGTATGATTTATTTAATTGCATGTCTAACTTAATTTTTAATATGGTTTGGTGTAGCCAGCTCACAGAATCCTTGAAAGTTTAGCTATCAGTGACAGGGAAGCAGACTATGTTCCTGCTTGCTCAAGCTGTGGATCTAGAATAGCCTCCTTACCCCCCCCATGGAGACTTTGGTGCATTTCACCAGGTGCTCCCCACTACCCCCATCAGGGCTGGTACTTATGCTCACCATTGGAGTGTCCAAGTGGTAGTCCAGCTCCCCGACTCAGCTTTATTCCCCTCTCCCAGCATCTGGGGCTGAGTAGGGAATTCAGGACACTGCGCATTCCACAGACCAGCACATTGCCTGAGGCAACAGAGAGACTTTCCCAGTAAACAAAAGCATATAGCATCTGCTTCTCTTGAAGCCAGCTGGCTCTTACTCACAAAATCTTACCACATACAAAATCTGCTGACACGTGTGCATTGGAGAACAGATATACTTCCTGAGACCTCTGCCACCCTGGCTCTGCAGGAGGCTGTGAGCTTGCTCACATGTCCAGTACATTGCTACTACAACCAGCATTTGAGAGATCCACCACACAATGGCTATCTATAACCAAGGAACTCATACAGAGTTATGGCCACTGAAAGCACTCAGAACCAAAGTCAAATGACCCTATACAACATCAAGGTGGGAGGGAGATTCACATCCAAATGAAAGTAAATTCAAAAAAGATAAGAAGAGATAGTTTATCCAGATGAGAAGGGCAGAGAAACAATTGTGAAAGTATGGAAAAACTGTTACGATGCCCACAAAGGAACATATTGAATCTTTAACGATGGATCCTAACCAAAATAAAATATTCAAAATACCAGGTAAATAATTTAAAATATTGATTTTAAAGAAACTCAGTGAAATCCAAGAGAAAGTTGAAAACAACATAAAGAAATCAGAAAAAAAAATTCAGAATATAAATGAAAAATTAACCAAAGTCATAGATATTTTAAAAGACAAAAACAAATAGAACTTCTGGAAATGAAAAATTCATTGAAGGAACTACAAAATACAGTTGAAAATTTTAAGAATAGACTAGCCCAAACAGAAGAATCTCCAAGCTTGTAAACAAGTATTTTGAATTAACTCAGTCAGACAAAAATAAAGAAAAAAGAATTTTAAAAAATTAACAAAGCCTTCAAGAAGTATGGGATTATGTAAAATGTCCAAACCTATAAGTCCTAGGTATACCTGAGTCAGAAGAAAAAACATTAGAAAAACCCATTTGAGGAAATAATTGAGGAACACTTATCTAGTCTTGTTAGAGATTTAGTATACTGATACAAGAGGCTCAGCAAACTCCAAGAAGGTACATTGCAAGATGTACTTCACCAAGACATATAGGCATCACACTCTCTGAAGTCAAAGTAAAGGAAAAATTCTAAAGTCACCAAGAGAAAAGTGTCTAATAACTATAAAGGAAACTCCATGAGACTAACAGCGTACTTCTCAGCAGAAACCTTACAAACCAGAAGAAATTAAGGTACAATTTTCAGACTTAAAGAAGAAACTCTCAACCATGAACTTTGTTATTCTGCTAAATTAAGCTTCATAAATGAAGGAGAAATAAAGTATCTCCCAGACAAGCAAACACTAAGATAATTTGTCATTCCTACACCAATCCTTCAAGAAATGCTTAAGGAAGTTCTAAACATGTAAACAAATGGTTGATACCTACCATTATAAAAATACACAAAAGTATAAAAATCACAGGCCTTATAAAACAATTACACAAATGAGACTACAAAGCAATTAGGTGATAACATTATGACAAGAGCAAAACTTCCTATATCAATATTAACTTTGATTGTGAGTAGATTAAATGCTGCACTTAAAACATATAGATTGTTGGGAAACCGAGGTGGGCAGATCATGAGGTCAGGAGTTCAAGACCAGCCTGGGCAACATGGTAAAATCCTGTCTCTGCTGAAAATATAAAAATTGGCCAGGTGTAGTGGCAGGCGCCTATAATCCCAGCTACTTGGGAGGCTGAGGCAGGAGAATCGCTTGAACCTGGGAGTTGGAGGTTGTGGTGAGCTGAGATCACACCATTGCATTCCAATCTGGGCAACAAGAGCAAAACTCTGTCTCAAAAAATAATAAATAAATAAAGTAAAATATAGATAGATGGATTGTTAGAATCAATTAAAAAACAGATCTAAACATATGCTGATTACAGGAAACCCAGCTAACTGGTAAAGGCATATAGACTCAAAGTAAAGGGGTAGAAAAAGATATTCCATGCAAACAGAAACCAAAATCAATCAGGAGTAGCTATACTTACATAGGATAAAATAAACCTTAAATCAACAACAGAAAACGAAAGGTTGCTATATAATAATAAAAGAATCTATTCACCAGGAAGTTATAACAATCACAAATATATGTGTACCCAACACCAAAGCACCCAGATTCGTAAAACAGATACTATTAAATATTAAACCTAAGAGAAGAGATAGACAGAAATACAATAATAGTAGGGGAACTTCAACACCCCACTGACAACACTAGACAGATTATTGAGAGGTAAATTCAACAAGGAAACACTGGACTCAACTAGGCATCTAGATCAAATAGACCTAGCAGACATTTACAGAACATTCTACCCAACAACTGCAGAATATACAGTACATAGAACATTCTCCAAGATACAGCATATGTTAGACCACAAAACAAGTCACAATAAATTTTAAAAAATCAAAATCATATTGAGTATCTCCTCAGACCACAGTGGAATAAAACTAGAAATCAAAACTCAGAGAAACTATTAATACAAATACATGGAAATTAAACAACCTATTCCTGAATGATCTTTGGGTTAACAATAAAATTAAGATGAAAAATTTAAAAATTTGGAATAAATGGATATGGAGACATGACATACCAAAACCGCTGGGATGCAACAAAAGCAGTGCTTAGGGGAAAGTTTATAGCAGTAAATGCCTACAGAACAAAAATAAAAATATCCCAAAGTAGTGACGTAATGTCACACCACAAGAAACTAAAAACACAAGAACAAACCAAACACAACGCTAGCAGAAGAAAATAAATTACAAAGAGAAGAAAGAAATGAAATTGAGACAAAAAATACAAAGGATCAATGAAACAAAAAGTTGGTAATTTGAAAAAAATAAACAAAATTGATAAACCACTAGCTAGACTAATCAGGAAGAGAGAAGATTCAAATAAGCACAGTCACAGATGAAAAAGGAGACATTACAACTGATACCACAGAAATACAAAAGAGTATCAGGGACTGTTATGAACATCTCTATCTTCTCAAACTGGAAAATCTAAGAGAAATGGATAAATATCTGCAAACATACAACCTCACAAGAATGAATCAGGAAGAAATAGAAAGCAAAACAGTCTGATAACAAGTAGTGAAATTGGATCACTAATAATTTTTAAAAATCGCTCAACCAAAAAAAAACAAAAAACAAAAAAAACAACGAAACAAAAACAAAAGGCCCAGGGCCAGATGGATTCACAGCTGAAATCTACTGTATATACAAATATCTGGTACCAATCTTACTGAACTGTTCTTAAAAAATCAAGGAGGAGGGAATTATCTTTAACTCATTCTATGAAATCAGTATCCCATGATACCTAAACCAGGCAAGGACACACAAGAAAAAGAAAACTACAGACCAATATTCCTGATTAAGACAGATACAAAAATCCTCAAAAAAATACTAACAAACTGAATCCAATAGCACATCAAAAAGATAATAAACCACAATCAAGTGAATTTTATTTCAGGGATGCAACGATGGTTCAACATACACAAATCAATAAATGTGATTCATCACATAAATAGAATAAGACGAAAACCATATGATAGTCTCAAAAGGTGCAGGAAAAGCATTTAATGAAATTCTGCATCCCTTCATCTTAAAAACTCAACAAAATAGGCATCAAAGAAACATAAAATAATCAAAGTCATATACAACAAACCCATAGCCAACATCATACACACACACACCATAAAATACTATGCAGTCATAATAAGAATGAAATCGTGTCTTTTGCAGCAACGTGGATGGAACTGGAGTCCATTATCTTAAGCGAAATAACTAAGAAACAGAAAGTAAAATACTGCATGTTCTCACCTATAAGTGGGAGCTAAACTGTGTACACTTGGACATAGAACATGGAATAATAGACATTGGAAACTCAGAAAAGTGGGAGGTGGTGGGGAATGAGAAAATACCTCATGGCTACAATGTACACTATTTGGGTGATGGTTACACTATAGCCCAGAATTCATTCACTACACACTATCTCCATGTAACATAACTGCACTTGTACCTTCAACATCTATAATAACAATTTTCACAAAAAAGAAAAAATAAAGTTTAGCAATCAACTGTCTAGGCCACTACAAGGAGTCTTCAACAGACACTGGCTAAAGGCATCTGGGAGAGGCAGCAGGAGGCCTGAGTGAAAAGTTCAGGGCTTGGCCATTAGTGCCGGAGGAAGAACCCTGATAATACTGGAGAGTAGGAGCAAAGAGAAAGGGAAGCTTGACCATGGGCAATGGCATGTGTAAAGCCATTTTGAGCAGGGGCAGAAAAAACAAAAACAAGTACCTTTTGTTCCAGGATAGTTGTGACGTGAAGGGAGGTAGGTGGCTCTCCTAGCCTCAAGAACTCCTGGCTGGCTCCTCACTGCTCAGGTCCAGCCTACAGGGTGTGTCCTCAGGAAGGTTTGCTGTGACTGCCTGGCCTCATGCTTCTTCCTTTCTGTATCATTGATCCTATTTGTAATTACTTCTTTAACACCCACTTTGCTTCCCCAGTAGATTGTAAGACATTCAAGGGCAGGGACTGTCTGGTTTCCTGCCTTATCCTGCCTGGCACAGAGCTTGGCACTTAGGAGGTGCCAAATAGATTACTTACGGCAACAAAGTAATTCCAGCCTTGGAATGATTCCAGGCATTGCCTTCCTCGATCTTATCTCAGCCTTGGCTTCCTGCTTGGATTCAGGTTGCTGATAACAGGTGCAAGTGAGCTGTATGGCCTTATCAACTGGGCAAATTTAGTGGAGTCACCTTTCAGATTAAAGAAACAGTGGGAGAGGAAGTTTGAGTATGAGGTCATAGAGGGAACCTCTTGAGCTAGTTTCCATGATCTCAAAGCAGTCTTGTTATCTCCTTTTCTCATTCATTCATTTGTTCTTCATTCATCTAGCAGGTATGTTTTGAACGCTGACTCTGTGCCCAGCCCTGTATAAAGGCATCTGGTACCTGGTACCTGCTGAGTCATCGGTGGGGCAAGGTCAGTTGTGAAGGCTTCTGGAATCAGGCAGATGTAGCTTCAAATTCCAGGTCGTTACTGACAGTCCCTGAATGTTTCTTAACCTCCTTGAACTTTTGCTTCCATCTTTTGTGAAAAGGGCAAATAAGGTGTGTGATGCAAGGCTGTTATAGGGCCCAAAAGTGATGAGATATCAAAAGTAACCAGGTCCTGGCCGGAGCTCCATGTATGTTCATTCCCAGCACCCTCCCACCCCCCCACATCCCTGCTCACCCCACCACATCTCTAAGTATATTTTCCCACCTCCCTTTTCACTTAAAAAGTTTGCATTTGTTCTGCATTGGTATCATCCAGAGCTTCTCCAAGTGCAATGCCCAGACCACCCGCATCAGAATTCCCTGGGAGCCTGTTCAGATGCAAATTCCTGGGCCCTGATATAGTTCCCAAGAATGAGAACCTTTAGGAATAGAGCTCAGCAGATGTGATTGCAGACATGTTCCCAAAGCAAAGACATCACATTTGGCACTTCCAGTCTCTGAGAAGCCCCCTGGCAGCAACAACCAGTGCCAGAGACCTAAATTTGGCTTGAAGAGAACCAGAATTGAGAGAGTATCTGGAAACATGTGTAATTATCAAGGAGAACAGAGGGGAGGGAGCAGAGATGTGAATGATGTTGGCAGGAATGAGTGGGGTTGAGATGGGGATGAAGGAGATGTCAGCAATGTCACAGCTGGGCAAAAGCTAGGAGGCGCCACTTGAGCATGAGAGGGGAAATCTGCCTCACCCCGAAGATGGCTCCAGGTACTGGCTCCTCCAGGAGTCACAGGGAGGTTCAAGACCTGCAGCAACCCCTGCAGGTGGCCTCCTGACACTGAAATTCTCCAGGTCATTCCTGGTTTCAAATATTTTGTCCCCCTGTTAGATTGTATGTCCTGATGGCGTTAATAGCTGCTAGCATTGCATAGCCTATCAAATGCCTGGAAAAGGGAAGAGGTGTTAGAGTCAACATTGCACTGAAATCCTGCCTCTGTCTCTGGTAAGGAGGATGGCATTGGGAAAGTCATGTGACTTCTTGGAGCATCTGCTTGTTCATCTGTAAAGTGAGAATAACAGAGTCTGCCTCTCAGGATGGTGGTGATGGATCAACAACATAGATGCTGTGTTTAAAGCCCGATGTGAGGAAGCACAGAACGCACTCATTCCCTTTTCGCCACCCATTGTCTCAGAACAGGAGCCCAGGCAGCAGCCTGCTCCTCACCCGAGTGGAAGTTCACAGTCTCCACTGACTCAGGCAGCTCTGGCAGCCGCACAGTTCTGAAGCCACCCACTGCGATGATTCTTTTGTCTGTGAGCTGCACTTTGATTGACAGGCCTTTGCTCAACACAGAAGGTTTGCATTTTCCGTGGAATGGGAAAAAGAGACAGGAAATGGGGAGGCTTGGGAGGCGAATGATCTAGAGCTGGTGGCCAGGAGGCAAGCCCAGAGCTGTTCAAGCAGGGAGTCAGAAAACCCGGGTTGGAAGTGCAAGTTGTCAGTGAAGGACAGGGGAACTTGTTTAAGACCAGCTCCTTGGCATTTCTCTTGGAACAAGCTAAAGCTTCAGTCATTTCAAACTATATAAAGGGTTGTATGGATGGGAAAGACCCTAGTGGGCTAAGCAGTGATATGTGAGTCCACGTAATTCCACACTCAGAGGAGGGGCTGCTGCTCACAGAGTGGGGGCACATTACAGATTCCAGGAAGGGGCCAGCCTGAAGACCATGGGCTCTTCTCTAAGTGGATTCAGTGGCTCCATGGGCAGCACACCTGGTTGTCCCTGTCTCTGACCTCACTCCCCATTCATTCCCTTTCCTTGCCATGATCATCACCTTTGACACCAACAGCAGCAGAAGGCAGTGCAGGGGGAGTACAGGAGGTCTCCCCCACTCTTCTGGGCTTCCTGGAGGTGCTGGTGGGAACCAAAAGCTAACAAGGTTCAGCTTCCTGTGGGTCTTGCAGGGACTTGCTGTGGCCTCCAGTGGCAGGGAGATGGGTGCTCTGCTGGCAGTGACTGCAAAGCCACCAGAGGGGAGATTAACTGGGCTCCCAAAGGCACCAAGGGCATTTGGCCAGAGTCCTTCTCTTCTATGCTTCTGCTTTGGGTGATCAGAAGCTGGGCCAAGTTGGAACTCCAGAGTGGCAGAGTGAAATTCCATGGTGAAAATCTGTTTCTCTGATTCGTTTTAGAATTGCCGTAACTTCAAGAACACGTTTCTTATCATGACCACTCCATGTGTCTGTCCCCACAGCCCCACTCCCTCCTAAATAACAGCACTACCCAGCTAATAAATGGACATGTGCCGTGACTTCCAGCTGTATTCCCTGTCCCCATGAACTAGCCCTTCTGTGTTGGCTCTAGGGTCTGGAAGAGTGTCCTGTCTCCTCTCTGGTGGGCCATGCCCCACTCTCCAAGGCCCCTCCCTGGTTCAGCTAACCCAGGGCAATGGCCTCTGAACTCATCTCTTGGTCTCCAGTCTCTCCTCTGCTCTGCTGCCAGCTTACACTTTGCAGGACCTATCTCTGCCCGTGCATCTCCTCTGCCTAGAAATTGCTGTTGCCTTCTCTCCCGCCACCCGAGTCCAAATGTCAAATGCTTTCAGCAACGCATGTCTAGGCCTTTCTCTGAAGCCTTTTTGTCTCTCTGTGCCCCCTAGTGGCTTATCACCTACACCATGGAGAATAGGTACACCAGGCCCCTGCCTTCCAGAAGCTTCTATTCGAGAGAGCAAAGGAGCAAATGGATATGTAATTACAAATGGCAATTAGCACCATGGGAAAAACAGATGGCGCTGGTCATAGAGAAACCTGGGGCAGGAAGGCTTCTATGAAGACGCAGCATTCAGTAGAGACCTGAAGGGTACGGAGGCCATAGCCCTCTTATCCTTGAAGCCTCGCAACTCCGGGACCTCCTATTGGCCTCTTGTGTCAGCAGCACACTTTCTGACACGCAGAATCATGTCTGTGGTGGAAGCGAATTGGCCCAGACGTGGGATGTGAAATGCCCGCAGCCTTAACTGGCTATTCTCCTGCTCCACAGTCATGGGACCCAGAGGGAGATGTGCAGGGGGTTGGGGGGGGGGTCCCTCCCAGGGCTTCACCCTAAGACCCTTGGGTGATCCCTAAGAGTAGAGGCTTCCTTTCTTCTCCCTCATGTGGAATCTACCCTTTTTCTTTCTTGGCCTTCAGGTTCCAGTCAAGAAGGCCACTGTCTACTCACCACAAAAATCACAGGAAAGAGGAAAAAAGCATCTCCCCCAATGCGAAAGCCCAAACAGAGGGGTTGCCTCATGGAGGGAAGCAGTTGTAATCACTCCAGGGCTCCAGAAAACACTTCATTCCCAGCAAGGCAGCCCTTGGGTTTCCCTCGGCATCTCAGCTGTGTTTCCTCTCTCTACATGCCGGAGTCCAACCGAATGGCGGCTGCAGCCACACAGTACGTTCAGTACCAATCTGGCTTCTGGCAGGTCATTCCTAGGCACTCCATAGACCAGCTGGGCCCCCAGCCACATCGCTCAGATAAGAAGGTGCCATCTGGCCACCCTCAGTGCCCCTCTGCTCTGCATTGCTGTGGGGCTGAGCATCAGGGATCCCCCGACCCAAGGGAAACACACTGCCAGGCCCTTTCTCTGTGCTGAGTGCACAGGGTATTTCCCTCCCCACCTCCCTGGGTCCTTTGGGACCTGCACCCCACATTTGCACCCCTTGCTCCTCCTGCAGGCCCAGGTAGCATCTCCTCTGGTCTGTTTAATGTCTCCCACCTTCCTGGGTCCCCAGGCTGAGCTGTAAAGATGGCCACTTGTGATTCAGGAGATGGCCCCTTTTCTGCACCCTTTGCTTCTGGAACTTGAATGGCAGCTTTAGGCTAATAGCACAGTCTTAGGCCAGTCAGTGAGCTGAGGGCAAATACGTAATTCCACATTCATCAGCCCCAAGGGACAGAGCTAGTATTTTCCCAGTTTTACAGCTGGGAAACAAGAGGCTCTGAGAGGCTGAGTGACTTGTCCAAGGTTCTGGGACTTGGAAGGGTAATGCCGGGATTTGGATCCAGGACTCCAAAAACGTGTGTACAGCCACCATGCCTCCCTACCTGCGCAGGTACCACCTGACGCAGCCTTTCTTGGAGGACTTGGCAGCTCCTCAGCCTCTGTGGGTTTTAGGAAATGGCTCAGCAGAAAAGTGGGAGGCAGCAGGAACTCCCCATGGAGCAGCGCTGGCCAGCAGCAGGGCCAGGCTCATCCCCCACCTTCAAGGGCAGAGCCAAGGCTGGAAACACAGCTGTAAATCCTACAGCTGCCTGCTGCCAAGCTGGGAGTGGGTGTATGGAGGGGGCCCAGGGAGGCTTTTGGGGCCCAGAGGCCCATTCCCCTGGGCTACCATCCATGACTCCAAAGCAGGGAGCTGATGGGAGATCTGGGAGCTGTGCTCAGTTGTTGGGGGAGGAGGGCAGTGGGGTGTTAGATCATTGTTCTAGAAAAGTCCCAAGAGCCTTAGTCGACCATTTCACAGGAGACCAGGTCCTCCTAGGCACCAATCTGATGTTGCATAGCCGGGGCAGGACTCACCCCCAAGACCTGGCCTTTAAATGGGAGCTTTTATTCACTGTGCCCTGGGGCCTCCAGAATGCCAGCCAGGGCATTGGCACAGTGGCTGTGGGAGCTTTCGAATACCACCAAGAATAATAATAACTACCATTTGTTTCGTACTTTCTGTGTGCCAGGCACTTACTGAATGCTCTGCACATATGCATCGCTTGACATAGTCACCACAAGAACCCCGGAGGCTGATGCCGTGATTACCTACATCTCACGGTTGAAGAGGCACAGTCGGGAAGGGGCAGAGGCTGTGCTGGACCCCCGGCTTGGGGTGAAGCATGAGGCCTCGGTGGCTGTGCTGGAGACGGTGTCATTGATATTTGCTCAATAAGCTTTAATAAAGAGTGCTCTGGGGGCAGCACAGAGGGTAGAAGGGGAGTATAAATCTCTCCTTCTGTCTCTCTTCAAACACACACACACACAGACACACACACACACACACACACAGTCTGGTCATGCCAAGGAGACACATGAACACACTGCTACACAGAGCAGCATACACCAGGGGCCCCACCAGTGGGTGATACAGAGAAGTTTGTGTTGAATTTGGAGGTGAGAAGGTGCAGGGAAAAAGGATCTCCTCAAGGTGGTGTTGCATCCATCCCCTCTGCCGACAGTTCCCTCAAGTCCCTCTGCTTGGCCAACTCCCCACTCTGCTCAGGTCTCTCCTCTTTCAGGAAGCCTTCCCTAATTGCCTCCCTACCCTCCAGCCTGTTTTTCAGGCTGTGCTTCACCGTCTTGGCCCTTAGTACCTTGCATCATATTAGTCTGTATAAGTCTCCAACTTCTCCCTTGAAATGTGAGGTCTGGGGCTGCTGGCACTGTGTCTTCCTTATCTCAGGGTCCCCATTGCCCAGTATTAGACCGGAAAGACCACAGTGTTGGGGCCGGCAGGGTTGCGGAACTGCACAAAGAGGAAGGGGTCAGGAGAGCCAAAGGAAAGGGAAAAGGCCAGCCTTATGGGTGGTGACAGGTGCCTGTCTGCTTGGATGTCTGCTTTTAAACAGGTTTGCATGGAGCTTGAGGGTTCCTACGGGAGCAAGGTGGCAGGTGGCCCTGGAGAGGTAGCTTGTCCCCAACCCAGTCCTCACAGCCATGAATGCTGTGTTTGCAGGAATTCTGGGGAGAGTGCCATGGCTTCTTCCATATTTCTTCAAATAAAATCTGGGCCCAAATGCCCCTAGGCGGCTTTTCTCTGCAAAATTGCCCTGTGTATTTGTTTTGTCCCCTCAGGCTGAGCTGACTGCAAGGGCTCAGAACACAGCCCACGCAGACACTGGGTGTGCAAGGGTAGGGCATGTTTGTGTATGGTCAGGGGACAAACAACCTGATATCGTGGTCAGAGCTGAGCTGTTGGCTTTAATTCCGCATTTCTTTCTCCTGAGGCTTTGAAAAATAAAGCATACTCTGAGCAGACTCACTTGGGGAAGAGACAGGAGCTGCAGTCTTATCCTGATGCAGCACAGTCTCCCTAGAGAAGAGTTATAGACTCTTCCAATGCTGGTGAGTTCTGGAGCGGGTGTTCTCCTCCAAGCCTGGGAGGTAGCAGTGTTGTGGTCGTTAGCTTCTTAGCTCAGCTAGGTCCAAGTTCTTGTCTCAAAACCAGGAAGAGTTAGGTGTGTGGAGTGGAATGTATTAAGCAAAAGGAAAGCTTTGAGCAAAGAAGGGATGTGGAGGGTGGTTCCCCTACCTGAAGGCGGGAAAGTCCCTGCTGTGTGGCTGGGTCTGGGGCCTTTTATGGACTTAGAATGGGGACTGTGTGCTGATTGGCTTGTGAGTATGCAAAAAAGATTAAAGTGAAGACACCACTCAAAGATGGGTATGGCAGTGTAGAAAACCAGTTAGGAAAGAGCAGGTGCATGTGAAATAGGTGAAGTGTGGGGCTTAATCGGAGGAAAGTGTGCCAAACAGGAAGGCAAGTTCTCAGTCTGGTTTGAGGAGTTGACTTGTAGCTTGGCTTTAAACTGCCTTTGGCTTAAAGGTGGGGACTCACTGGGGTTGTGCCTGTCAGCCTAGGCATTTTGCCACTCTCCTGTGCCCACTCTAAAGAGGTACATCTCACTGCCATTAGAACAGGGACGAAGACCAATCTTAACTGCTTCCTTCTGACAGGGAGCGCTGTATTGGGAAAACAGCAGTCAGATCTCCCTCAGAGGCCTATCTAAAGGAACTTGGTATATGGGAGCCATTATCCAAGGCTCCAATTGCTTGGCCTTTTGGAGTTTGATGGGCTGAAGGCAAGAAGAGACAAACCTGGTTATTAGAAGACATGTGTCACAGTGAAACAAGGGGGTAAGTACAGCTTAGAAATCCTGAGGCTAGGCTGGGTATGGTGGCTCACCCCTGTAGTCTCAGCACTTTGGGTGGCCAAGGCAGGTGGATCACCTGAGGTCAGGAGTTCAAGACCAGCCTAGCCAACATGGTAAAACCCCATCTCTACAAAAAATGCAAAAATTAGGCAGGCATGATGGCACTTGCCTGTAATCCCAGCTACTTGGGAGGCAGAGGCAGGTGCATATGCAAAAAAGGTTAAAGTGAAGACACCACTCAAAGGTGGATATGGCAGTGTAGAAAACTAGTTAGGAAAGAGTAGGTGTATGTAAAATAGGTGAAGGGTGGGGATCAACCAGAGGAAAGCATGCCAAACTTAAACTCAGAAGGCAGAGGTTGCAGTGAGCTGAGATTGTGCCATTGCACTCTAGCCTGGGTGACAGATTGAGACTTTGTCTCGGAAAATAGAAAAAGAAAAGAAAAATCCTGAGGCTGCTGGCATGCCCAGATAACTGGTAGCTATAGTTATGCTTGCTAAGATTTGAGTGCATGGGGCTTGGCTTTGGTTAGCTCTCTTGGTCTTATGTTCCAAACAAAGAAACCTCCAGGTAATAGGTGCCCTATTTACTCGTATCACCTGGTAGGATTTATAGGACAATTGTTCAGAACTAGAATATTAATCCAGATTTTTACATTATCCATCCCTTCTGTTTCTTCTGAGCTGCAGCTAGAGACTACTGGTTGGGTCACAGGAATAAGCAGGGTTAGTCTAAAATGTAAGCAGAAACTTAAAAACAGCTAAGGAGATTAGAATTCAATGGGAAGTGTATGATGTTTTGAAACATAATTTTTGTCTCTACAGTCCTCATTTTTGTCCAAACAAATCATGATAGGACTGAGTTGTTTGCAAAATAAACTTTAGTCTTATACTTGGCTTGATCATTTGCATAAAGTACAACAAGAACAATTATCCTTCACATAGGCTTTTTAAATTGGCTTTGATGGAACTCCATTCCACAAGAAATCTCAGATAAGTCTTTTTAAAGCCAAGCCTACGCATGGGTTTGTAACCTCAAATACCTGTGAGTTGGATAAATTCCTTTCTTCTTCAGGTCCCAAGACAACATGGGACTCCTGGGTCTGTTAGAAAATGAAATTCTTTACTCATCACAGGTTAGGAACCCTGTATAGGGACTGTTTTGACAAGGTATGAAGCCAGTTTTCCCAGGGGGATTTTATTGGCTCTGCAAGTCAAGCTTGATTCCTTAAAGGGAAGCACATGCTTCCAGTCAAAGCCTTGGTAAAACAACCAGTTTCTCCAATTGTGTCCTGTTGCAAAAGAAAATGGATTCTTATTGCATTGATGCAAATAAATATATTCCCATAACTTAAGAAGACTCACAAATAGTTTCCAAATCTAGAGAAACCAAGCAGAGAGAAAAAAAATATGCTCCAAATTTTGTTCACAAGAGTATACCTTACTCAATTGTTAGAAGCTGTAGATAGCTCAAAAAAGTTCCCTTGGCTGGGAAAAAATAAAGGTCAGCAATATTTTAAGTAAAAAGTTAAAAAAATTATTTCAATTTTCTAATACTTAAATTCCTTTAGTAACTCTTATTCTGCTTGATATTCATAAGCATTTCAGCTCTTCATGAATCCTGTACATTTCCCCCATTCCAATGTCACAATCTTCAAAGTTATCAGAAACCTGCATTTGAGAGAACCTGTCAAAGTCCTACAGCTTTTGAAAAGGACCAAAGCATGACAACAATTGTCTGTGAATGACAAAATGTCCAGGGTAGTTACAGTCAAGAACATGATTGACAAAGAAATTTGGTTATTTCTGTGGTTTACAATAGCTGAACATATTAACCCTAATTATGATAAATAGCATATTTTCAGACATTAGACTTTCAGAAATCCCATACAATTTTGGTACATATATTAACAGTATTCACTAAAATATAATCTGAAGAAGGTTAAGCATCATTTTTATTTTGGCAATACAACGTGACTAAACATGTCAGATAATCTTGTTTACCTCTCTTTCAGATGCTCCAGGGGCCCTCTATAGCATCCAAAAGTTAGGGGTCTGGAGAGAAAAGCTTGAAACTGAAGTTTGATTTCAGGAAGATTGTTAAATATGTTAGAGGTTCAAAGCACTTGATATTATGAAGTAGAATTCCAGATTACCATAAGTCATTTTATTTAGTCAGAATGATGACTCAAGAATTTTTTAAAAGGCAAAAATCTTTCATTATTGTTTACTATTTTTCTTAAAGAGCAGGTCAGTGCCTTAATAAAAGCTTGTTGTGCTTTTATTTCAATGCTCAATTTATGGAAAATCCATATAATGCCTTTTGTAGTCAATATGTTCACACAGAGAATTTCTTTTGCAAGACTGATTTTTACAAACCTTCCACCATTTGCTTAAACCTTCAGCTTTATGTTATCTAATTCAAAACGATCCTTTAACCCTCTAAACTAGGCAAATTTTACACTTGCTGCCTTCTTATAATCTTTTACTCAAAACACATTTTACTTTCCTTACACATTTTGCATGTAAATCTCTTTTCAGTAGTTTCAATTGCATGTTATAATGGCAACTCTTAGCAATTTTTAATTTTAATTTAAAACCTGGTGAGCTATTTTAATTATGTACTCAGTGCACATAAAGTCTGACTCTTTTCAGCATAAAGGTGTGGTTAATCCCTTATGTCCCCAGGCCTTACCAAATTGTAAAGCAGGCAAGTCAAACTGTTCTCAAAAGCCAAAGAAGCAGGTTATAACCTTAAAATATTTAGCAAACCTAGTATCTGATCTGCGTAATTTAGACCACATATTTACATTTTGGAGACATTTGTATTTTACCAGTTCTATTTAAAACTGTTGCTATTTCTCAAAGATTAAAGTCATGTGAACTAAAAGGCATTACAACTTTTATTTTTTCTTCAAAAAAATTTGATCTGAGCACTTAATTTTCTCTAAGCCAATTCACTAGAGCACTTTTTAATATAACCATCACACACATAACACATATATGGTGACACAGATGGACAGAAGAAGATCCAGTAGTTGAAAGATTTTTCATTTGCCAATCTCCTAACTGGATTACTGGCCTCAGGGTGGAGCCTTTCAAGAAACAAGGCTAGGAAAACATGCAGTTTCTAGGGCCTAATAACAAGCGTAGCTGAAAGACAAAACAGGTTTTAAGAGGGATCTATCGGCTTTTAATTCCTGGGGCTCCATAAGGAAAATAGAGGGGTTTTTTCCCAAAATGGGATCTGTGGCACCCTCTCTGTTTTTGCAAAAGAGTCCCCTGCTCTCAGAAGTTATGTTAGGGTCTCTTATGTGTATGCTAAGAGTGGCAAGATAAAATGGAGAAAAATAATTCAGTTGACTGAGAAAAAAAAAATTTTCTTCCAGAAAAAGAAGATCCCTGAAGAGAAAAACATGCAGGCCTTTTAAATATACCTATAGCTTGGATAGCCACTTTAAATTAAGCTGACTTATAACCACAGTGCTCTTTGAGAAAATCATTTTAAATTCCTTGTTGCCAGACCTTAGCCACACCAAGTGGCCAATACTTCTAGCCTTTGAACTTCACCAAAAGTAACTTCACAGGTGAAACCAAGAAGCCTCAACTAAGGTTATGATTTAACCACGAGTATACAAAGTATTTTCAAAAAGGTAGTAAGTAGTTTTTACAAAATCTAGAACCTTTAAAGTAGCTCAGAGAAAGGAAGGTTTAAGAAAGGAAGTTAGAAGTTGTTCGTGGAAGGGAATAGAATCAGTAAATGGTAAAAGTCACACATATTAACCAAAAAATACTTATTCCCTAAGCCAGGATTGAACCCTGGCCACCACTGTAAATGGTGGAAGCCAAAAGAAAGTATTTCCATGTATTACAAGGTCAAGCTTCCAAGGACATAAAGCAAGATGGAGACCTGCAGCAAAGTTTGTTACTGACCAGTTTGCTGAGCTGGCTTGAACAGTGGGCTTATGGGGTCCCAGGCCATGCTTTATCCTCAGGTATTGCTCCTTATGACAGAACCATGCAGAAAGACACGCAAGGTATACAAGATTGGCTACAGCTTAAGACTAGCCTCACAAATCTTTGTTTTCTATTCATCAAACCCTTACAGAGGGTAAGAACAGTGATTTTCTCATTCATTCAACTGATTTGCACAGGGAGAGGGAGACCAGAAGTCTGACTGGTAAAAAACCTTTACCCTTTTGTTGGCATTGCAGGCTTCTGATTTCCTTTCACCAAGCTCGATTTTAAGCCCAGCAGTTTAAGGTTTGGGGAAATTAACTTTTCCCAGTTTGGGGGGGGCGCATCCAAGGGGAATGTCCTGTGGTAGGTACAGGAACACAATTACCCAGCCACAAAGAGAGGGCAGAGGAGGAAAAAGCAGAAAGAAAATATTTTTTCAAAAGAATCACAGTGATTTAGAAGGCATTTGAGAGAAGTACAGACTGAAGATGATTGGTTACCCATCTAGAAAGAGGGGAACAAAGCATCCCTAGTTCCTTTCTCTTCCCAGTGAATACTTGGGTTATGTGAGGGAGAGAAAGAAGAGGCATCCCTGTTTCTTTCTTTGGTCCTTATATTTCTGAGTCCTGGCGACCTTGGCAGGGTGCCACCCATGGGTGCCAATGAGGCTTTCACCCACGTTAATGGGGGGGCCTAGGGGATGGGAATTATCTGCATTCACCCACACACTGCCTGTCCCCCATGCTGTCAGTAACCTTTGAGTTCCCCAGACCTTATTTATGGCATGGATACTAGCATGAGCTCTATCCTTGAAATGAGGGAAGACCTAATCAGCGGGAATAAGTCACACTCACCTGGGCTGTGCCCCTTGATTTCCATTGTTGTCTGCTTCTGGATCCCTCAGATTCTGCTTTCCTTACTAGGACCTCAATCTGAAGCTTGGAATTGAGTTTGGGACAAAAAGTTGCCTCAGGAGAGTTCATGGACTCATTAAGTCCCAGGTGGTCCTCACTGGACTGCAGGCGGCAGCCGACAGGGTCGCTCCTCTGCTGCTTCCTTATCATAAGTCAAATGCTAAGGCAAAGATGTAGAGCTGGGTCATACTCAAGGAAGAGAAAAGGGAGTCCTGTGATGTGGGGTCCTGACCTACTAAAATGCCTTTCATAAGGAAAAAAAAAAATCTTGCATAGAAAAGCTTCCTGTATTCACAGGGCTATGTTAACTACTGAAATGGTGAAGAAAAGACTTAAAAAAAAAAAAAAAAAAAAAACAGCTCAAGTGCAGGACAGGGAATGTGCCTGGGGGGAAAAGAACCTACTGCTCTATGCAAATGAGTTCCTCCAATGGGAGAGACTCTTAATCGCAGGACCCTCCTTCTTGTTCAAATGGAGCTGGACCCCTCAGCCAGAAAGGAAAGACTCAATGGGTGTGTGGGGGGAGGGGGCAGTGAACAGAAAATGCAGCTGGCCGAGCAGGGCCCCTGGCCCCCGAGACTTCCCTGGGGCCCAGGTAGCAGCCACGGCTCATTCTTGCCCCTCATAGATGTTGCACACAGCACAGGCTTGTGATGGACACAGCCACAAGCCCCAGGCAGGAGGGTAGGGGGGGCGTGGTGACTGACATGCACCCATTTGTCCACCGTGTGTGCCTGTGGCTGTTAGGATGGGGGTAGGGGACATGCCTCTAAGAACAAATGAAAATCTCATTGTTCTGAATTGCATATCTGATGGCAGGCAGGAATACTCATTCTACCTAGCAATATTTCTGCAGTTTGCAGCAACATGCTGCAAAAAAGAAGAGATAGGAGCCATTTCAAACCATGAAAGAAGAAAGGAAAAATACCATAGAAAAGTCTGGGGGTCTTGACTGATGCCATAATGGGTGGTCAGGGATGGAGTCAAGTCTAGGGGCCTTCTGGCAATTAAAGTCCTTGGCCAGATGGCTTCAGTTATCCCAGGACCTTATTCTGGTCACACATGACAGCTATACCTCCATGAAGGGAAACAAAGCCAACATCCCTTTCACCCAAAAGAGAGAGAGGTGGTAGAGTTGCGTCCTGTTCTCTGTAACTGTGCCATTCGTTATTAATTAGCTCACCAGAGGTTTGGTGCTTCATCTGCCTTCAGAAAAAAGTCTGAGGATGAGAAGGCTCAGAAACAAAGGTGAAAGAGGGTTTGGGCTCGCATTTACTCATCCTCCAGGTATCCCCATACAAGTCACCAAAATGTTGCAGTCTTTCTGCTCCTCAGCTCAGCGAGGTCCGAGTTCTTGTCTCACAACCAGGAGGAATTAGGTGTGCAGACACTGGAGAGTGAGTGGAATGAATTTATTAAGCAAAAGGAAAGTTATCAGCAAAGAGGGGGCCTAGAGGTGGTTCCCCTACCTGAAGGTGGGGAAGGCCCCCCATGTGACTAGATCTGGGTCCTTTTGTGGACTCAGCATGGGGAGTGTATGCTGATTGGTTTGTGAGTATGCAAAAAAGGTTAAAGCAAAGACACCACTCAAATGTGGGCACAACAGTGTAGAAAACCAATTAGGAAAAGGTAGGCATATGTAAAACAGGTGAAGGATGGGGATCAATCAGAGGAAAGTGCAACAAATGAGAAAACAACTTTGCAATCTGGTCTGAGGACTTGACTTGTAGCTTTAGGCTTTAAACTGTCTTTGGCTTGAAGGTGGTGTTTCACCGGAGACCTGCCTCTGTCTGCCTAGGCATTTGGCTGCCTTCTGCCGCTCTTAGCAGCAACCATATGGGGATGGAGAGAGAGCCTTTCTTCTCTTATATGTGTAGGTCCCTGAGTGCAGAGACAGTGATGCCTCCACACAGGCAAGGGCAGGAGATGCTGCCTGGAAATGTCTGCAGAAGGCTCTCCCCTTGGCAATAGGGGGTGCAGAGATGTTGGCATGTTGGCTGTCCCAAGAGCTCGCTGAAGGAAGTTCTTTCTACATTCCAGAAATCTGAGGGTTCATCACAAAGAGTAGGGGGCCTTATTAGCAGTGGCTGATCTGGGAAGCAAGAAATATGAGCAGAAACAGAGAGGTCAGGATGACAGCAGGAGCCCAGGGGACTGAGGCAAAAAAAAAAAAAAATCATATTATTTAGGGAAAGGCAGAGGAGCTGAAGAGATAGGTTTGGAGCTAACAACTTGGGCTGAATGCTTGGAGAAGGAGGACCATTCCGAAAATTCAGAGTCAAATACTTGGAGAGGACAGAGAACCAGCACAAAGGCAGCAAGCTCCCTGAAAGAGGTGTTCCTGCCGGGATTTAGAGTTTGTGGCTAAATGAATGTGGCAGGCAGAATAAGGGCTCCGAAGATAGCCACATGCTAATTTCTTGAACCTGTGACCATGTAACCTTAAGTGGCAAAGGGGACTTGGCCTATGTGGTTAAATGAAGCACCTTGAGATGGGGAGATTATCCTAAAGTGTCCAGATGGGCCCAATCTAATCACATGAATTGTTAAAATCAGAGAATCTTTCCTAGCTGCGGTCAGAGTGAGACGAGAAAAGGTCAGAGAGATGCTGGTTTTGAAGATGGAGGAAGGGGCCACAGGGAATGGAGGGTGAGAAGCATCTAGAAGCTGAAACAAAAACATGAGGAAATGGATTTTTCCCTAGAGCCTTCAGAAGGGGATGCAGGCTGTGACACCTTGACTTTAGCCCACTAAGACCTAGTTAAAACTCTAACCGGCAGCACTACAAGGAGTTTGCGAGATTTTTTTTTTTTTTTTTTGTGAGACAGAGGCTTGCTCGGTCACCCAGGCTGGAGTGCAGTGGTGCAATCTCGGCTCACTGCAACCTCTGCTTCCCGGGTTGCGGGAATTCTCCTGCCTCAGCATCCCAGGTAGCTGGGATTACAGGCATGTGCCAACATGCCCAGCTAATTTTTGTATTTTTAATAGAGACCAGGTGTTACCATGTTGGCCAGGCTGGTCTTGAACTCCTGACCTCAAATGATCTGCCCACCTTGGCCTCTCAAAGTGCTGGATTACAGGCGTGAGCCACTGTAGTTGGCCTGTGTTGTTTTTAAGTCACCAACTTTGTAGTGATATGTAACCGCAGCAATAGGAAACTTCTCTCCACCCACACCCCACCCTGGCCACCAGCTCCACCTCCCCAGGGTCTCTGTCCCCACTGCTTCCACCCAGACCAGCTCCTCCCTTCCTCTTCTCTGAACCACTGGCACACCTTCAGCTGGGCCACCACCTGCTTAGCACTCTTCCTCCTTAGTCCACTCTCCTAGGTGCTCCAGTTATCTTCCAAAACCCAACTTAGATGAGGACAATTTCTACTGAATACTGGTTTTAGTTTCTGTTACTTAAGGAGGTATACCAGATGCCCCAACTTGGCATTCAAGCCACAGCTTCCTTCTTGGTCTTTCTCTCTGCCGTTCTTCTTCTTGCCATGTGCAAGGCAAACGTGTCTCCACCTGGTTCTGTGTCCACCCTTTCCTTCACCACCCCTCCAGCTTTGCCCATGTTGCCTACATTGCCCTTCATCTTCCCTAGTCTAGAGATGCTCAAAGGGTATCTCTGCTCTCAAGTCACCTCTCCTGGGTAATAAGATCTGAAATCACCCTCTCTAAGATTGCTCACAGCCTCAGGTGGCATTTTCTGGCGTGAGAAGGCCTCATTCTATCATGTTTGCTGATTGCTTTACCATCTGGCCTTCCCAAATCCATGGTAACTCCTTAGGACAGGGATGGGTCTTGCTTTTTTACATTTTTTTTTTTAAACAAATGCCAGTAGAGAGGGAGGCTTAGTCTGTTCCAGCTGCTGTAACAAATTGTGATAAACTGGGTGGCTTAAACAACAGAAATGTGTTTATCTCATTTGAAGGCTAGAAGTCTGGGATCAGGGTGCCAGCATGGTCAGGTTACGGCGAGGGCCCTCTTCCTGGTTTGCAGGTGGCTGTCTTCTTGCAGTGTTCTTACATGGGGTAAAGTAAAGACAGGAAGCTCTTGTATTTCTTTCTTTCTTTCTTTCTTTTGAGACAGCCTTGCTCAGTTGCCCAGGCTGGAGTGCAGTGGTGCGATCTGAACTCACTGCATCTCTGCCTCCCGTGTTCAAGTGATTCTCATGCCTCTGCCTCATGAGTAGCTGAAACTACACGCATGTACCACCACATCCAACTAATTTTTGTGTTTTTAGTAGAGACGGGGTTTCACCATGTTGGTTAGGCTTGTCTCAAACTCCTGACCTCAAGGGATCCGCCCACTTCAGTCTCCCAAAGTGCTGGGATTACAGGCGTGAGCCACCATGCCTAGCCTCTTGTATCTCCTCTAAGGTCACTAATCCATTCATGAGGGCTTCACCTTCACGACCTAACTCACCTCCTAAAGACTTCACCTCTTAACACTGTCACATCAGGGGTTAGGATCTCAACATATGAATGTGAGGGGAACAAACATTCATTCAGTCGGTAACAGAGGGTGAGGTTAGATAACTCACGGAAAGAGGCAGCATGGTGGAGACATCTAAGACCTTTAGCAAATAATCCCAATGGTTACTTTAGACTGTTCTTGAGAGTTTTCTAATCATGTACAAATCTATAATCACATTTGCGTCTCAGGGAGCTGGTTTTACCAAGAATCTTTAAATCCAATTGCTGACATTTACTAAGCACTTGGACTTTAACACAAACTCCAGGAGGCAGGGAAAATGCCAAAAGTCTCTCTACAGCTCAGCTAAAGGGAAGCAAAAATAAATTCAAAAAAAATGAAAAAAGGAAGTTGTCGTTCAAAGTTGTCATTCTCACAAATGTCAGCTGGTGGAACCGCTACACACAAATTATCCTGTTAACTCCTCACCGTCAGCCTCCGAGACCATGATCATTCTCCCTCCTGATACAATGAAAGCACAGCTTTGACAAGAGGCGAGCCTCCTGAGGTTCTGTGGCCAGAAAATGGCAGCCTGGGACCAGAACTGGACCTTTTGCCACAAGGTGGTGAATTCCATCCTGAGCCTTATGGACTTGAGGAATTTTCTCTACCTTCCCCACATAAAAACCACTTGTTCATTTGTGTTCCATCTTCTGTGCTTGGGCTGAGATGTGCATACACCTACACCACTAGTCATGGGCTGAAGTGTGTCCCTGCCCAAATTTAGATGTTGAAGTCCTCACTCTCAGCACCTTAGAATCTAACTGTGTTTGAAGAAAAAATAGTTTGAGAGGTAATTAAGCTAAAATGAAGTCTTCAGAGTGGGCCTTAATCCAACGTGACTGATGTGCTTATAATAAGAGGAAATTTGGACCCATGGAAGGACAACAGTAGCATGCACAGACAGAGGGACACCTGTGAGAAGACACCACAAAAAGGTGGCCATCTGCAAGCCAGGGAGAAAAGCCTTGGGAGAAACTATCCCTGCTGATGCCTTGATTTTGCACTTCTAGCCTCTATAACTGAGAAAATAAATCTCTGTTGTTGAAGCCACTCTATCCATGGTACTTTCTTATGACCGCCTGGTATTGTTTGGATTTGTGTCTCTGCCCAAATCTCATGTTGAATTGGAGGAGGGGCCTAGTGGGAGATGATTGGATCATGGGGGCAGGTTTTTCTCATGCTGTTCTCATGGTAGTGAATGAGTCTCATGAGATTTGATGGTTTTTTATAAAGGGGAGTTCTCCTGCACGTGCCCTCTTGCCTGCCACCATGTAAGACATGACTTTGCTCCTCCTCGCCTTCCACCATGATTGTGAGGCCACCCAAGACATGTGGAACTGTGAGTCCATTAAACCTTTTTCCTTTACAAATTACCCAGTCTCAGGTATATCTTTATTAGCAGCATGAGAACAGACTAATACAGAAACATAGAAAGTGGGGGCTGGGGAGTTGCTGCCTGGGGTACCCTCCAATCGGTGGCCCCAGGAGGGAAGGGCTGTGTCCAGAGGTCATCGGCAGGTGCAGAGGTCATTGGTGCTCAGAGGTCATCGGCAGGTGCAGAGCTGAACAGGGTGATTGGTTTGGACTCTTACAGATGTGGGCAGAAAGGAGATTGCATGCCCCTGGGAGTGGTTGCTTTTGCACAAAGGACACTTGCCAGCAGCCCTCAGCCTCAGCCCAGCATGGCCCAGCCTGGTAATGTCACACAAGATGGCACCATGGCCACAGATCAGCAGAACAGGGTTGGATTTTATTAGCTGTGACCCATGTGACCAGAGCTGCTCTCTGTACCTCAGACACAGTATTTTAAAATGTAAGTTTTATTATTAATCAGGTAGAGTGAGGCCAACAGATCAGGAGATGGCTGCTATTGAAAAGAAATTGTGCTACACTCACAGATCCCAGGAGATGGGGTAGGACACACCACGGGGTGGGGGTGGGGGGAGTGTGGGTGGGCACTAGGGGGAAGCACCAGGGGCCGGCAGGAGAGGGAGGAGGGGAGAAATGGGCAGGGCCTTCATTGTGGTTTCCAAGGGAACAAACAGGTAAGTCAGGCCCAGCAAATGTATGACTGGCTCATGTGCATCTTCCAGTGGGCTCTGGGGTGTAGGGCTGTCCCTAGTTGTCTGGTTCCTGGCCCTGAGGTAGCTAGGGCAGGACAATGGTGGCCCAGAGTGTGAGAGCCCCACAGAGGAGAGGGTTGGGGGTAGGGGCTTGGGACTGGTTGGTTTGCTCCTGTGAGTTCTTGTGGGCAAGTGGTTTGCTGTTTGGGGGAGCTGGTTGGGGGAACTGGCTAACCCTGAGAAGGACTCAACCAGCAAAAACAGTAAGTGCTCATTGTTCATCAAAAAAGATACTTCATCTCTTTGAGCTTCAGATGCCTCATCATTAAAAGTAGGGAAATAGGCCAGCCGCGGTGGCTCATGTCTGTAATCCCAGCACTTTGGGAGGCCGAGGCGGGCAGATCACGACGTCAGGAGTTCGAGACCAGCCTGGCCAATATGGTGAAACCCTGTCTCTACTAAAAATACAAAAATTAGCTGGGCTTGGTGGCGTGCAACTGTAATTCCAGCTACTTGGGAGGCTGAGGCAGGAGCATAGCTTGAACCCAGGAGGCAGAGGTTGCAGTGAGCTGAGATCATGCCACTGGACTCCAGCCTGGGCAACAGAGCGAGACTCTGTCTCAAAAAAACCAAAAAACAGAAAAACAAAAACTAGGGAAATAATGCATAATGCTGACAGTTGACTTCTCACAAAGAACCTCAGGAAAATATATTAGAAGGTAGGGTGCCCACTACCTTCACAGTCTCAGAAGGTAGAAGTCAAGAGAAGGGTATTGACAGGGTTTTCTGTTCTGAGCGGTGTGATTTTAAGACAGTTCTTGAAAGACTGGACCTTCTGATCAGTGTGCATAGAGAGGCTAGGGTCTTAGAGTGAGTACTGATTAGCAAACTTTTGGTCTCAATAAGAAAGCAGGTCAGCAGCTTTGTTTTCCAGCAGCAAGTATTTCCTGGAGCAAGCAGCTAAATTATTTTTCCTAGTCCCAGTATTGTTTAGCACAGAAACAGAGAAGTATGCTAGTTTCAATAACAATAATATCTACCTCATAGGATTATTAGGAAAGTCAGGTGAAATTATGTAGGAAATGTGCTTAGCACAGTCTCTGCTTAATAAACGTAGCTATTAATTAGGGTGAAGTAGAAAATAACCAGAACAGAATGTGATTAAGCCATTTGAGTAGGGTGATCCATTATCTTGGTTTATCTAAGACTAGTAGTTTAGGGATGGGGAACTTTCACTGCTAAAACCAGGAAAATCCCAGGCAAATGAGGTCAAGTTGGTATTCTCAGTTCAACACAGAAAAACCCAAGTGTTGCACATAAATTATTTGGAATTTAACTTGGAGTTTTCTTTTAAGCATCAGAAATGTCTAATAATGTTTGAGGTCCTTAGTGAGTAGGGAGTAAGATTTCCTGAGTAGCAGAGGCACTATCCTGCAGCAGGTATTTGCTAGAATCCTGCTTTAGTGCCTTTGCTGAGGGTGCTGAGATAGCCCATTGGAAGCATCTCGAAGGCTGCACTGGAAATAAATAAGCTCCCAGAGGATCACGCTGCAGGTGGAACCTGAGACCCTAAACCAGCCAGAATCTCCCTTGGTATGACAAGCAGAGCTCTGCCTCTTTCCCTCATTTCTCTCTTCTGTTCAAAGAAAAAACTGAACTTGAATGAAGCACCCAAAACTGGGGTTAAAAACTAGACTTTTGGGGATCTAAGTGAGACTTTTTTCTGTTCCTCTTTTTGCATATATGGAGCCTAACACTACTTAGCTGCTTCTTGCCAAATGCTTGGATGGCACCAGCTCATTTAGTTCTCACCAGTGCCCTGCAAGGAGTGTGCTATTACCTCCACATTACACACCAGGAAATTAAGGTTGGGAGAGGTTAAGGGACTTACAAAAGGTCATGGAGTTATGAAGGGATGGAGAGCTGGGAGTCAAATTTGGGTTTGTAAGAAGAGAACAGAAGCCTTTCTTCTCAGCCTAGTAAGTGTGGGCGATCAACGGCAGGGTGATCAGATCTCCAAGATGAATGAGTCAACAGGACTTTCAAAGCACTATCTGAAGGTAAACAAGCCAGTATCACCTCTCCTTAGGGTTTGTGAATTACTTTTCCTGTCTCGAGGGAGAAACTGAAATCTACACCGAATTAAGCCAATGGAGCCCAAGGGAATTGAGCCCAAAGCAAGAGCTCAGGTTTCTTTCAGGCTTCCTTTGCTTACAGCCCCTGGGGTATTGGCCGGGTGCTATATCCAGGAAGGTCTCACCCTCGGCAGGGAAAGGAGAGCGGGATTTGCAGAAGCTCCCATGGGAGACAGAGTCCTGGGGGCGGGGTTGGTGGGTGGGCGCAGGCACTTGTCTAAAGCCAGATCTGAACCTTTTTTCCTTCTATCCTGCTCCAGGATAGGCAGGAGGCCCCCTGCAAGGCCCTAACTATACTGATCTTATCTCCTCCTGGGGAATTTTCCCACAGGGAGGCAGGAAAGGTCAGCCGTGTGTCCTGGGAGCCCTAAGGCAGGCCCACCCCCACCCCACTTTTGCCACAGGAGGCCTTTGGGAGAAGTACTGGAACCCACACCTGTGTGCTCACTGGGTCCTTTTAAGACAGTGGGGACCTGCAAGTGGAGGGTGCCACTGTGGTGCCTGGCCTGCAACGGAGCCCCGGGAGACTCTATAAGCTCCCATTTGACAAGTTTTAAAACTAGCCCCTCAGGCACGTGCACAGGATCAGAAGCCCCATCTCCCTAAATCATTAGGTTGAAATGCCACATCTTCACGACTCATGCACCATCCTCACTGCTTCTGTAATATCTGTGTTTCATCAGTGCTGTGTTTGATTTTTTAAAGGAACTCAATTTGTTTTATTCTTTTATAATTTGAACAAGTAGAGATGGCGGTAAATGGAAAACCAGCATCTGTGTATTACATCTAGAAAGTCACCATAAAAATAAACACAATGAATACTCTTCAGCAATGGGCATGAAAAATCTTCCACTACACACAATTGGACACAAATGAAAATCACGAACAACAGGCTGGGGGAGAGAAGACGAGCCCAGGTGATTCCGTGTAAATCACTGATGGGAAACTAAAAGGCAGGCAAAAAACTATCTTCTGCTCGGAGTTAGGAGAGGGGCTGCCCTTCTGAGAGGAGGGACAGAGAGTGGAAAGGGACGCGGTGGGGCGGGAGTGGAGGGGCTTCCGGGAGCCCAGAAAATTCTGTTTTCTGAATTCAAAATTAGCAAATTCTGTTTCTCCATCTGGGCGCTGGTTTCACAGGTTGTTCAGTTTGTGATGATTCACCCCGTTTTACATACACTTAACATCATGGATGGTGCTAAACTTCAATATAAAAAATAATTAAAAATAAGTAGAAGGCAGCTAACACACTACGGTGCTTATTAAATTCTAGCCAGAAACCAGGGTCAGTTTAGGGTCTGAGGTCTGCTCCCCTCTTTTAAGAAAAGGGTGAAGAAGTGCCAAGCAGGGGTCAGCGCCTGTGCTGGCCATGTTTTTCTGCTCCGCCTCCTCCTCCTCAGGTTTGGAGGGGCACTGGAAAGGAAATGACTTTCTCACTGTGCAATGCCAGGCTTTGTTCCAGCACTGAGGAGGCAGCTTATTCACAGCTCCAGGTAAATGATTAAAATGAGATAAAAGTGAGGGATGGGCAGGGGCGGGTGGGGGGCAGCAGCAGATGTCAGAGTCGGATGCCTCAGTGCTGGGGTTGAACGGGGTGGGAGGGGCGTTCCAAAGAGCGGGAGGATGCCCCCGTCACAGCCCTGGTAGAAGGAGGAAGCACTGCAGAGAGCCGCATTCGCAGAGGACCACAGGTGAGCATGGATCTGCGTGGTTTACTCACTCAGGTCTCAGGTCGGGCCTAGAAAATAAACTAATGCTTTCACCTTCCCAGGGCAAGGGGAGCCGGTGGGAGGGATTCAGTTCCCCAGTTCGGTGCCGCCTCTGAGACCACTCCCTCTTTTCTCAGGCTCCCACCCTGAGCTTCAGCAGAAAGCCCCTTCCTTCTGCAAGGAGGGGCCCGGAGCCACAATGCCATAGCTACCCACAGCCCTGAACCCGTCCGACGCTCATAGGGCCCCTCAGCCCCCAGGGGCTGAGCCAAGGCCTCTCAGGTACACTTTGCACTCCCCGCAGGCGGGCCTCCTCTGGGCGGGTTTAATATTAGCGTTAATGATTAAATGGGCGTTCTCCATTAACCCCGCAGCGGGCCTTTGTCTCTGGCCTGCCTAGGCCTCCTTCTTTGAAATGCCACATAAAAATGATAGATGCCCTTCTCTCCCTGCTGGGATCAGCGGGTCCTGTTTCCCTTTAAAGTTGAAGTGGGCAACACATGGGCGAGCCTTGTTTAAACCCAGAACCGCGAGGCCGACGCGAGGCTGCACAGGAACTGGCCTGCCGGGCCATGGGGCAGAGATAAGCGCGGCGGCTGCAGGGATGCGCGGGGGCGGCCCGCGGGAGGGACACAGGGAACCGCGTGTGCTGCACCCGGGTGGGGGGCCTCGCGCTTAGCGCCCTAGAGGGTTCGGAGACCGGTAGGATCCATCTCTTTGCCAGCGTTCGCGTTGATGGCGAATAATGACATCGACTAGGAGAGTGCTGAACCTGTCCACGTGGCGAAAGGAGTTGCAATGGGAAATGGACAAGAAAGGGTGTGGGCGTGGCCTGTGCATTCGGCTAGCTGCTCACCTGCGCTGCTCAATGCTCGCGGTCTGGCGCTGGCAGCATCAGCACCTCCTGGCAGGGTGCTGGAAAGGCGGGTCTCAGGCTGTGGCATCAGAGCTGCATGTTAATTCAGTCCCTAGGCGACTTGTGTGGTCAGTAGTTTGAGAAGCCCGGTCTACATAACCAGTGGTTCTAGTAACAATAGGAATAATACCGGCTAATATATATTGAATGCCTAACCTGAGTCCAGCACTGTTTTAAGCACCTTACAAAATTGTCCTATTTAATCCTTATGACATGCCAGGTGCACCATTTTGCAGATGAGATGGTTGAGGTCCACGGAGGTTTGGTGTTTTGTCAGAGGTTACACAGCTAAAGATTAGAAGCCCAGGCTACAATAGGCTCACCTACAAGCACAAGTGCAGAAGCCCTTTCTAGGTTAGCCTGGTGTGTGTGTCACTGCAAGTTGGAGATTGTCCTTTGAAATAACCGGGGACCAAATCTTGTCTGCTTAATGCACACCCAGCTGAGATGGATCAGTAGGAAGCTCCCTTGGCTCAAGAAGACACACTCCTCCTGCCTCCCACCTCAGTCTGCTGGAGATAAACATGTGGCATGTCTCCCTTCCACCCTGCAGTGTTTAGAAAGGAACACCAGTCCTGGATGGAACCCACCCCCACTGCACATAAACCCTCAGGTCTGCTATGGCTCCATGAAAGGGTTAACTTAGGGCTCCATCACTACATAAATCTGTGTTTATCTGGTGCAAAGTAAGCTATTTAGGTTTCTGATTTACAGTCCTTGGTTTTCATAAAAGTCAGTCATTCCCAGTAAAAGAATGTGGGTTAGATTTATAGGATCTGCGTTAGTCTTTAAAGCGCAAAAGCCGGTCTATGACTCACCCTCCATAATGTTTTTGCTCTAGTCCAGAGATAGTCATGTGTAAAGAAAAAGAGTCAGATCTCTGCTCTGAAAAAGACTTTTGAGGGGAACTAATTATAATGGCGTCAATTGTACTACGCTTGTAAATTTGCCGTCAGTGGGCCCCCCTGGAGCCTGTTTTCCAGGGGTTTTATTCCTCAGTAAAATGTGCTCTGGTTTGCAGCTTGGCATATACGACCTCCACTGGTATGAGCCAATGTTTTTTCCTCCCAAATTATTAGAAATAAACAGCCCACCAGTGGAAAGGCAGAAAAATTATAAGCAAGGAAAATAAATCTTGGAATGTTTGCATTTGGCGATTTTAATAAAGTCAGTCACTTAGCCCAGCAGCCCAACTGGCTAAATGGAGCTGGCCTGGTATTTTTATTTTAATTTGAGTTTGTTTTGCCAGTGTGAAATGGGGTCAAGGCAAGATACCATGGAAAAAGGCTTTGATGTCTCCTTGAAAAATATTTTGCACTGTGACTTCATGATATTTAGTGTCCTCTCCCCTTCCCCACCCCCAGCCTCCAGCTTGATGAGCTGAATATCTAACCCATGACCATCACAGGTAATAAAATATCGCCGTCATCAACAATCCTCTTTCCAACTCCCTCCCCTCTCCCAACGAAGTCAGAATTCAGGGCAGAATGTCTTGCAATGTAAAATACAAATGCTGATCAAGAAAACCGAATGTTAAAGGGGACTGAGGAGACCAGCCTTTTAAACTTTCTCCAAAGTAAAGCCAAGGTGAGAGGCCCAAGTGCAAAAGAAGGGAAGGGAAGGAAGGTTGTGTGGATTGGCCTGATGACCAGTTCAAATAGAACTGGTTTAGGAGGTGAAGATTTAGCAGTGGGTAGACAAATGGAGAGCGATGGACGAGAAGGATGGCAGAGAGCAGTGATCCCAGAATAAAAGCCAGTTCTCCCTCACCAAATATATGAAAGGGAAAGATGTGATTATATTTAGTCTCAAGAAGGATAATGTGAAAGACTGATATTTTTGCTCTTGGTTGGGGTCAGGAAATGTTTACTGCAGACTACAAGGTATAGCTCAAGGCCCTAGGACACGTAGACTAGTGTGACCTACCTTAACTTTTTCCCAGACCAATGAGAAAGCAGATGAGTTGACAGAGGACTTTAGTACAAGAATGATTCAAATCTACTGTGTGTGGCCCATTCATGTTTTAATGTACACAACCAAATCCTGTTGGGCCTTTTAACTCACCTTCCTCTTCACTTAGTGCGAGGTATTGTGGTAGGTAGATCCTTTGGGAGCCCTCAAAGATGAACCACATATATCTGCCCCGACTGAGCTCAGTGGGACAAGATACATGAAATACACCATGTAAAAACTGATAAGCGCAATGCACAGAGAAATTACGTGTGAGTCTGGAGAACAGGGAAGGCTTCAGGGAAGAAATGGTGTTTCTATTGGCTCTTGAAGACTCAATAGGAGTTTGACATGTAAAGGTGAGGAGCAAGGATAACCCAGAGAAGAGTAAATAAAAATATTTAGAAGTAGGAGGGTGCTGGCTTCTTTGGAGAGGGACAGGAGGACCTCTTTGCGGGTGCTTCATGAGATATGTGAGAAGTCTAGATGCCAGATAAGGGAATCTAGACCAGATGTGGGTATCCTTGCACCCTTGTTGAGGAATCTAGACTTGGTCTTGAGAGAACCGGGGGCCTTCCCTAACCTACTGAGTCTGGGGTTGGTACCTTATTTGTGGTCCCAGAGTATACTCACTTCCTCACTCTCTTTCACCCTATAGTACAATGTCATACTTATCTTACCTATTGGACTGTGAGCCCCCTGAGAGTCTTGTTCACTCTTATAATACCTGTCCCTAACACCATGCCTAGCACAAAATAGATATGCAAGAAACTTCTGATGCAGAATGATGGAAATGGAGTTTTCAACATTTCTATGATAATGAATTGAAGGCTTGTAGCAGGGGACAGGTAGCTTGGAGCCAGGGTTCAGAGAACTTGGACACTGGGTCCAAGGGTAGACTGTTCAGAGAGAGCTGGGAAGCAGAGATTCATTGGTGCTGAGAGGCAATGTGGGTTGGTATATGGTGTTAGATGCCTCACTTCCCATTTGCTAGGAAATGTGAAGGCTGAATGTGACAGTCCCTGTTAAATGCTGAGCACAGTGCAGCTGTGAGGCTGTGGTCCCAGGAGATGGAAGGGATGTGGATGCCAGAGACCAGGAGGTTCACAGCCAGGGGAGGGTGAAGTGGCAGTGCTGCCGTCACAGATAGGGAGGCCAGGGTGCAGAGTAGTTTGGAGATGATGGTGATGAGAGGAGCACAGTGAATGAAGGAAGGAAGGAGGAGATCAGTTTGGAATATGCTACCTTGGAAATGTGCTGTGACTCCCAGCAGAGGGTTTGTAGCAGGTAGAAATATTTAGCACAGAAATGTCTAACTGTGAGTTCCAAAAGAGACAAGGCAAAGAGAAAGCCAAGGTCAGAGCCCGGGAGGTTGCCTATTTTTAGGAGGAGGAGCATCAGACACTAAATCTGAAATTTCCTTTTTTATCATTTCCATCTTCTTTCTGTTTTAGTTGAAATCACTTTGGACTTACAGTGGGTCAGCCAATTTTCCTCTGGCCTTGTTTTCTTCTTAAAGCCCTATAAATCAGGGGCCTCTCTAGGCATGTGAAGGGCACCCCCCTCCAGCATACTGAGAAATAACCCTGCTGGCAGAAACCCTGAACTTTGTGTCACATTGTGATAAGTACTTCTGGACAATGATCAGCCCTCCCCTCTCTAGGCTCCACACATTTGCTTTTTGCGATGACATCCATTGTCTGCTGTGAGAGTGTATAAAAGCAGATGTTTTCTGCTCTTAGTTGGAGCTGGCTGGGAGGATCCATGGGTGATGGATTGGAACAGAAATGTACAACTTTTAATTTGAACACCTGTTTTCAATTATGTGGGGTATATACCTAGGAGTGGAATTGCTGGATCACATGGTCATTCTACATTTAATTTACTAAGGAACTGCCAAAGTATTTTCCACAGCAGCCACACCATTCTACCTTCCCACCCGCAGTGTGTGAAGGTTCCACCCTCTCCACATCCTCACCAACCCACTTGTTGTTTTGTTTTGATTATGGCCATCCTAGAACGTGTGACGTGATATCTCCTTGTGTTTTGATTTGCATCTCCATAATGACAAATGATGGGAATATCCTTTCATGTGCTTCTTGGCCATGTGTCTGTCTTCTCTGGAGAAATACCTATCCAAGGTCTTGGCTCATTTATTAATTGAATTGTCTGTCTTTTGTTGTTGTTTTGTAAGAGATACAAGACCCTTGTCAGATCTGCCATTCTGTGAGTTGTCTTTTTCACTTTCTTGCTAGTGTTCTTTTATGAAAAAGTTTTTAATCTTGATGAAATTCAGTGTATCTATTTTTTCTTTGGTTGACCATGCTTTTTTTGTGTCATATTTAAGAATCCATTGTTAAACCCAAGGTCATGAATATTTACCCCTATCCTGTATTCTAGGTGTTTTATAGTTTTAGCTGCTACATTGATGCCAAACAGGAACTTCTACAGAGATGTGTACAGGGTTAAAGGAAACCAAGGAATGTTGGCAGTCCTTTGGCCCTAGCCAGGCAGGGAGGCTGTTACCATCCTTAGGCCTGAGGGGCAAGAAATGGAAGTGGAACAAGTGGAGCTGGAGCTGTGTAGAAAGGGTTCGCCACCAGGAGTGTGTCCTTTGATAGAGGAATGCATCCAATCTGCAGGCAGGAAACCAGGGACTCCTCTGTTCTCTGATCTTTGCTGGTGCCCCCAATTGGCTAAACCCTACCAGAAGCAAGAGGGCAAGTGAGCTGGTAAATGCAGTCCCTATAGGTCAGTCCCTCAGGGCACTGAACAGCAGGGAGGAAGTAAAGAGAGTGGATCTAGAGACGCGGTCAGCTCAGTAATAGTCCCAAAAATGTACAAGTCCTAATACTCTAAATCTGTGAATATGCCACTTTATGGAAAATGGTACTTTGCAGATATGAACTTTGCAGATGGGGAAATTATCCTGTATTATCGAAGTGAGGGCAGAATAATGACAACACTCCTTAGAGAGGGGGCCTGAGGGTCATTGTAAGGAAGTGAGAGATCTGAAGATGCTTACCTGCTAGTTTTGATGATGGAGGAAGAGGCCACAAGCCAAAGAATGCAGACAGTTTTTGCATCTCAGAGCCAAAAATGGCATCTGGGAAGTCAATGAGACTGGAGAAAGTAGAGATTTTGGAGGCCAATTTTTCTACACAGGGTGATTTTCTTTTTCAGAGGAGGATGGAGGGAAAGGAAGAATCGACAGAGAGAGAGAGTTGGACAGAGGTATGATGGAGGCCAGGCGAGAGACCCATTTGAGGGAAGGTGTGTTGAGGATAAGAGGAATGTACACGGTTTGTGGAAACTACTCAGAGAAAGCAAATTGCTCACTAGCTGAGTTCATCACCTGCGTGGGGTTTCCAGGACAACTTGCTTCATAGTCAAGTATAATCCTTGAGAGATAGAGAATTTCAGTGAACCTGAGGTAACATCAGTTCTCTGGGGCTTCTTTTTGACAAACTAATCTGAATAAGCTTGGAAAGCACCCAGCAGTGGAGGTTAAATTTCAATCTTTTTGTGCTGTTAAATCTTTGTTCCCTTTACCTTCTCCTTGAAATGGAAATGATTGATGCTTAAGTAACTCCAGCTATTGAGTAATGTTTATTCAGACTGCAGGGAAACAAGATAGGGCTTAAAAATAAGGTGGAAATTTTTCCTTTGAAAGGTACAAGTTGAGCCTTTGAGAGTCAAGTGTATTCCCAACTGCACAGTATAATAAAGATAAAGGAGCCAGCAGGCAAAAGGGCTTCTGCCAATGATCAATGTACAGTAGTTAAGTGGAGCTCAAATAGTCTCATGAAGCCACCTGAGCTAAAGCCCTGGGTTATAAATATTGACTGGGTCTTGGATTGTTTTGAGAACATCTTACATCTTTCTGTGAGTCCTTTCAACCCAGGACCTGGAGGGCTTTGTAAATAAGCTTCTAAGGCTCTCGAGAAGGAGACAAGTCATGTTCCCATATCCCAGGGTCTGTCTAGATAATGCCAGCCAACTCCTAGGAGGTGAGGACTGATGAGGAAAAGCAAACACTCCCCCACCCCACTGGTGATGACGGTTCCTGGAGGGGCCCCAGGGTGCTACCCATTCACTCTCTTGTATGTGGGGGAGTTAACCTATCAGCTCAAGCTGGTCATGTAACAGTGGCCATCAGGACTTAGACCAGTCCAAAACACATGCAAAGATTATTTGATCTTAAAATCTAAAATCATCCAAGTGAAAAACAGAGGAGTAATTATTTCTCTCCATTTTGCTAGGATACTCTAACAACTGAGTTGGTGATCATTGAAACTGTAGATTGAAGATGGGAGTGAGGGGCTGAAAGTCTTCTGTGAGGCAAGAAGAAGTTATGATTTTCTAGGTGCTTTGGCAATGGGTCCATCGACAAGTGATGGTGGGGCACTGTAAGGAAATAACCCTTCCTTCTCTTGTGGGGGAAGAATGGGGAATGGAATGAAGAACTGAGATTCTTCATAAATGCCCCCCTCCCCCACTCACCAGTGCCTTGGTTCCTGGGTCTGCGGGGTAAGAAAGCGGTGTTCTATACTGAGAGGATCACCAAACCATTGCCATCCATTCCCACTAGACCATGACCAGCGAAGGCTCAGGCCCAGCACGAAAGGGAAGGAAGAACAGAGGAAATTGTCCAGAGCTTCCACCTGGGACTCCAGGGCCCATTCCCCTAGACTGGGCTGAAGGGGTGGGAAGGACACAAAATCCAGAGTTGGCCTGTGCTTGTGGCCACTTCAGTGTAAGGAATATGATCTACGGAATACTTCCATCTTCTTATGTGTTTATATTTTTATTCCCTACCTCTTTATTTTTTTTCAAGATGGAGTCTCACTCTGCTGTCCAGGTTGGAGTGTAGTGGTATGATCTCAGTTCACTGCAACCTCTGCCTTCTGGGTTCAAGCAATTCTCCTGCCTCAGCCTCTCAAGTAGCTGGGATTACAGGCATGTGCCACCATGCCCAGCTAATTTGTGTATTTTTAGTAAAGATGGGGTTTCGTCATGTTGGCAAGGCTGGTATCAAACCTCTGACCTCAGGTGATCTGCCCACCTTGGCTTCCCAAAGTGCTAGGACTACAGGCATGAGCCACCACGCCTGGCCCCTTTAAAAATTTTTAATAAAATGATCTTTGAAAGCTCTTAACCATTTCCTTTGAGCTAAGCAACAAGGGACCTTTCCCCTTGCTGGGGCATGCAGCATCAACAGCAGAGAAGAGAGATTTGGGAGGAGAACAAAGTAAGATAAAACTGACACGGCTGAGAAGAAGGGCTGCCATGGCAATGCCTCTCCACCTGAGCTAGCAACCCCTGGGACTCATCCCTCTGCATTCCTCTGAGGTCACTGGATTTTTTTCAATATTAAGATATAATTCACACACCACACATTTCACACTTTAAAAGCATATGATTAAAAAAATAAGCAAAGTATACAATTCAGTGGTTTTAGTATATTTACAAAGTTGCACAATCATCACCACTAACTGCGAAACAGTTTCTCACCTCAGAATGAAACCTTATACCCATTAGCTGCCAGCCCTCCTACCCCCACTCAACCCCTCCATACTCTCCAGTCTCCCAGTTAATTAGATAACCACAGATCTACCGTCTATCCCTCTGGGCTTACCTATCCTGGGCATTTAACGTAAATAGAATCATATAGTGTTTGGCCACTTGCAACTCTTCTTTCCTCTAGCATAATCTCTTCAAGGTTCATCTATGTTGCAGCACAAACCAGTACCTTATTCCTTTTTATGGCTAAATAGCATTCCTTTGTGTTGTTTTTACTTTAGGGCTATTAGAATTAATGCTGCTATGAAAATCTGTGTACGTATCTGTGCATTTTTATCCAGGGATTTTCACCCCCTCCCTCAAGGCACCCAAGTTTAGGACATACAAGATGCAAAAAAAAGTACACCTGAAAATATGTAATCTGATCAAGTAACTAAGGGAAAGAGGAGGACACCTAAATTTATTGAGTACGTACTGTGAGCTGGGTGACATACCTCGACACCATATGATAAATGTCCATTTTACAGATAAGAAGACTTTTACAAACAAAAAGGCAAAAAAGTTTGCCCAAGAATATGTAACTGTCATACTAAAAATTTGGGGCAACTTCCCTGGCACTACATACAATCTGCAGATAACTCATTAAAGACAGAAGTCAAGTGTCAAATAGTAGGCTACCTCTCCAGAATCGCTGATTCTGAAGCCAGAGGAAGCTTTTTATCTATTGATATAAAAATCTGAAACCAAAGATGTGATGTGACTTTCTCAAAATCACACAGCTTGAGTGGCAGGGCCAGGGCTTTATCTGGGTCACCACTGGGGAGGAAAGAAAGCTGGATGTGGCCTTAGATGTCCAGTAATGACTTCTGTATTTGTCAGAATTTGCTAAGTTATGCTGCAATAACAAAAACCTCCAAATCTTATTGGTTTATAGCAACAATGGCTTCAATCTCACACATATTGAGAGGCTGCAAGGTGGACGTCATGGCTCCACTCCTTAATGTCTTCTCATTCTGGGACACGTGCCGAAAAAGCATCCTATAGTTTGGTTTTTGTATTCTCTTGGGAAAGGGAAAAGAACAAGAGGCAGACCCAAGCCACGGAACTGCTCTAGGCGCTGCGCAGACGAGGCCTTCTGTTATATTCACATTCACATTCCATTGGCCAAAGCAAGTCACATGGCCAAGCCCGGCAGTGGGGCAGGAAGCCGCCCCTGCAGTCACAGGCCAATGAATGAGATGATATGCAATCTTCCTACAGGGAAGTGAGTAGGTGGGAACACTAAAGCAATCAGCCACAGCTGCTGCAAGGTAAAGGCGTAGTTGCTTGTAATCTGCAAGGCTTCGACTGCTGGCAAACATTCCTCCCTTTTTATTCAACATCCCCACACGCTCTACAAAGTGCTGGAGTGCAAAGCGAGTATGTATTCTGTTCTCATGGAGTTTACTGGTCAAAGGGAAAGGCTGAGATTCATGACAGAGCTACATAAACAATGGCAGAATCCTGACAAACGCCGCGAGGGAGTTGTGTGGTAATTATTTGTGCGTAAAGTTGCGTAGAGCTAGTCAAGGAGGTCAGAGACGTCCAGAACCATGGGCACCAACCCAGAGAGAGAACCTGGCTTCCTGGGCCCGTGGCGATGCCTGGGCCACACCCAACCTGGTGGCAGTAATTTTGTATCAGTAACTGGGTGCCCACAAAGCTGTCCAACAAAAGTGTGTGGGAAGAACTACCCCACAGGAGGGCAGGGCAACAACCAGGTGGGGAATAACAAGAATTTAGTTTCACCTTTGCTCTCTAAAACCTAAGTCTCTGGCTGTCAGTTTTCTTATCTGCCAAACGGTTGTAATAACACAGCTGACTCATGTGGCATGTTGTCAGGGCGTGGAGATGGAGTCATGGCTCCCCCAAAGTTGTCTATATCCTAATCCCTAGAACATGTGAATGTGACTTTCCATGGCAAAAGGGGCTTTGCAGATATGACTAAGTGAAGGGTCCTCAGATGTGAAGATTATCCAGGTGGGCATGATATAAACATGAGGGGCCTTGGAAGCCAGAGACAGGAGGATCAGAGAAGGAGATGGAGACAGAGCAGAGGTCAGAGTGATGTGAGAAAGGGGATCGCCAGCAGAGGAACACAACACCTTCTAGAAGACAGAGAAGTGAAGGAATCCGATTCTCCCCAAGAGGCTCCAGGAAGAATGTAACCTGCTGACACCTTGATTTTAGTGCCCCAGAACTATAAGGCAGTAAGTTTGTGTCTCAAGCCATGACTTTGGCAGTAACTTGTTACATCAGCAATAGAAAACTAATACACAAGATAAAATAAGATCATTGGTGTACACGTTCTCTGGGAAATGAAAAGCACATCTTGGTGGAGATCACAAGTATCCACAGCAAGTGTTCAGAGGCCAGCAGAGGCGGGGCAGCTGCTGAGGAATTGACTCCGCAGCCATGCAGATGGATTGGTCAGACTCGCTGTCCGAATCTATAGTTTGGTAAAATTCCCAAGGAGTTGAATGCTAGAAATCACCCCTTCTGCACCCACTGAGACCTGTCTGTATGCCTGTCCGTTAGAGGGGAAGACCCGCCCAGGAGCAGAAACAAAGGGCCCGTCCGCTCTCTTCCAGCCTGGAGGCTTTGGCCTCAGCCAGTGATTCTTAACCCTGGCATCACATTAAAATCACCAGGAGAGCTTTAAAAATCTTTCAGTCACTGGGCCCCAATCCCAGCAATTCAGATTTACTGTCTCTATGGTGTGGCCCAGTCATCAGCATTTTTTAAACGCTCTCCCAGGAGCATCCAATGTGCAACCAGAGCTGGGAGTGGCTGGCCCCGAGGGCCCACCACGCAGGTCTATGGGAGAGTCAACCCTCCTCACTTACAGCCTTGCTGGTGTCCAATTGCTTCCAGCCCCTGCAGCCTGGCTGGCGTCAGCCTTGCCCGCTAAGCCGGCTCCTCCCAGACAGGCAGACTCAACCATAAATTTTAATTCAAACTATTCCTTTTTATTATTTTCAAATGCTCAAAGCCCTAAACGTGATGAGAAAGTTGTTCTCACACTGTGACCCACAGATTGGCAAAGTAGAGAGCTTCTCTGCAAGTTCCCTTTAGGGTACATCATATTTCAGCAGCCCTGAGGTCTGACCAGATGTCTCATACACACACACACACACACACACACAAAGACACACACACGCATGCACAAACACACTATTAGACTGGTTATTCTTTACATCTGTGGATACTGCTCTATCCAAGAGGAAGGCCAGTGACTTCATTCTGCTGAACTCTTTGTGTGGCGGCTCCTTCTCTGGGGCCAAATGGAAAGAAAATCTGGATAATCATGGATAATGTAAGTGCTGACAGGTACGGGTGCATGACTCCACCTGTACAGGCGTCCTCCTCTATGAAACACATGTAACTTGCTGCAGCATGAATTACTGCTGCTCAGCGGCATGAGCTCACCTGCATTCCTGGGTTGTTTTACTTCTTGACAGTGTGTCTGATGCCCGTGTGCCTGAGACTGACTGAACCCTTTCTGCCTGGCCTCCCACCTAGAATATCAAAAAACCAAAGCTGAAGCTTTGCTTAGAACCTGGAGGGAATTTCTGATTTTGCTCCTGCCCTGTCTGCTGTGGCCTGAGCCTGGGAGTGGAAGGGTCCATCCTTCAGGTCACAGTGCTCCAGGCAGTGGCCACTATTGGTCCAGGAATCCTCAAGAAGTCACATCTGGCTCTGGAGAGCTGGGGAAATCTGACTTGGTGGGTCTAAGGTGGGGCCTTGGATTCTGCATTTCTCACAAGCTCCAAGTGATGCTGATGCTGTCGTCCTCAGACCACACTGTGAGTAGCAAGGCCTGGGGCTTCCAGCTGGCTCTGGAGCTAAATTCAAACCCATCTCTGGCCTTCATGAAAACATGGCTGGTTTGTAGACAGAAAAGCTACAAAGAAAGCCAGGGGTACACTGGAAGGGTGAAACAGCCATGTGAGCCTGTCATGGCTGTGACCGATGCATAGCGATGATGTTGCTAAAAAGCAGTCAGTGGACGAAGCCTCTGTTTTCCTTCCTGTCCTTTCCATTTTCTACTCTGCAGCCCAGAAACAAACAGGTGTCTCCCAGGTTGGGCTTCTTCAGTAGCACCCATAGAGCAGGAGCTGCTCTCCCAAGTGCTCAGGGTGGCATGAAGGTTCCCTCCCTTGAACTGCAATCCGCCTCTCCAGCCTGGGTCCTGCCCAGCACCCCAGTCCCTCCCCACTAAGTCCCCACCGTCTTTCAGGCCTGGCCCCAGGGACACCCATGCCATCGTCGGAGGCGTAGCTTGATGGTCGCCTGCTCTGTAAAGCCTTCCTACCTTCAGCTAGAATTAATCATACATTCTCCAGGCCTCTCTACACTCTGTGCCTTCCCCTGCTCTGGGGAATCTTGTTGTGCAAAAGCTATCTCCCCGCTGGCCTATCAGCACCTCAAAACTAGCACCTGCCAGGCACATGGTAGCCATTCAGTCAATGCCTGTTGAAGATATAAATATGGAAAGTGTTTTATCTCTCTGGCTTTGTCATGTGCATAGGAGCCATGGTTTCCTAACAACATAACCAAAATGCAGCATGGTTCAGAGCCCAAGGAAGCAGAAAGGACACTTCTCAGTAAAGGAGAGTAATCAGCACAGAGAACTCTTGCTCCAGGGTAGGGGGAGATGGATGGAGTTCTCTTTCTCTCCCTTGAATGCTCCCACTTAATCATCCTTCCCGAAGAAGGAAGCCCAAAGTCTACAGCACCAACCTCTCCATGCATGGGCCACTTGGCTTCCTCGCCAGGTTCTGACCATGCACCTGGCAGGTGAGTGCAGTGTTAAGGATGAGAGTGCTGAGGATCTCTTTGACAATGAAGTGTTTTCCTGGAGCCATGGGGCTGGCCCCTGACCAGGGCTATAATCTCTGTGAGGCCTTGGTGTTCTTGTGACTGGACAGATTCATGTTTTTTCCATCTCTGCAGGTTTCTTTTGTGGGGGCAGATCTATGTTAAGAGGTTTGGGGAAATGACTCCCTATTACTGCGATAACCTACCTTTTATTAGCCTAACCGACTCTCCCTCTCTCGGTCACCGGCAATAAAAGGACTCATAACTCAATCTCAGAGTATGGTGCATTCCTTGACTCGCTCGGGTATAATTTTATATCAAACAGACGAAAAATGAAAATACATCTTTAGCTAACATTAGAGCGGTTTTATGTAGTGATTGAAGTAGAGTGACCTTGACTTTCAGAGATAATCCTATGTTTGGAAACATTCACGTCAACATTATTGCAGTTTCGTTTTTTCGCTTCCTGTCTCTGAGGAAGGCTGAAACCCTTCTGCAGGGTCTTGGGTCTGATAAACCCAGGCAGAGCTGCCTGGCAGTGAGGTGGCGTGGGAGTGGACCCGGCGTGGGAGCAGGTGGCACTGCTATTTCTCCCTTTGACTTCTTGGATAGGCATTATTGCCCAGCGAATGAGCTTTCTTTCGCACTTTGGGAGGCTGAGGTGGGTGGACACAAGGTCTAAAGATTGAGACCATCCTGGCCAACATGGTGAAACCCTGTCTCTACTAAAAATACCAAAATTAGCTGGGTGTGGCGGTGCACACCTGTAGTCCCAGCTACTCGGGAGGATGAGACAGGAGAATCGCTTGAACCTGAGAGGCAGAGGTTGCAGTGAGCCGAGACTGTGCCTTTGCACTCCAACCTGGCGACAGAATGAGACTCAGTCTTTAAAAAAAAAAAAGAAAAAGATTCTTCCTCCCAGCTTCCTCCTTTCCAGGAGAGAGAGAGTTCCCTCTAGGGTAGAGTCACAGACTGCAAGCTGGAAACTCATTGACAGCTCAAGCCTTAAGCCACCAGGTAGTCATGAGGACCAAGAAATCAGCTTACAGGTTTGCGCTTTTCCTTGAGAGGGGCCCTCAAGGTACAATTGTAGTTTCTTCCTTTTAGTGTTGCACAAGCCCAAAGCCCTTTCTAGGGTGCTGGCTGTGCTTAGAGGGAAGCTCCTGCTGCCCAGGGTGACTTCTGTCCAGGAGCCATCCCAGCCCTTACCTCTCCCGGTCCCCTCTCTCCCCCAGCTGGTACCAGACAGCGCCCTTTAACTCCAGGTGCCTTCAGTGCCCGGTCCCTGCCCTGTCAGACAGCCCCGGAAACACACCTGCAGCCAGCAGCCTTTTGACCTGGGCTGGGCCGAGCAGGTGCAGTGGCTGCAGCCACCGCCACTCCACATTCCATGGTGCACCTCCGGGCCAGTCCAGACAAGCACCAACCCCCAGCCAGCTCCGGATGCACAAACAGAGGCAGTGAGAGCTGCTCAGGACTCTCTGTCGCCTCAGCTGGGCCTAATTGCAGCCTAGATGTGAGAGTCAGGAGGGACCGAGGAGAGCATGTTAACAAGCCAAGAAGCTTCTGTTCTGAATTCTTTGGCAGTCAGGACTCGGGAGCTGAGCTGAGCGTGAGGCGAGCAATGGAGACAGTGCAGGGACAGGAGCTAATTAAGCTGTAAGCCATCCCCAGAGCCCTGATTCATTTGTAATTATGCTCACTGATCTCAGAATCGCCTCGGGCTCTCAGGAGAACTGGGTGGAAAAGGGGGAGCAGGTGATTGAAAAGTTGATCGGGGCTTTTAGAATGGATTTTCATGAAACTGACATTTACACCACTCTTGGAGAATTTGGCTGCCTGAAAAGAACCATAAACCATGCGTAATTCTGCCACGTGATCCCAGGAGCACCAATCGGCCAGCCCCAGAGGGTAATGCCTTGTTCTGTGTAGGTCAGGTGACCCCCTGCATGGTGTGGTTTTTGGAAGGATCCCCTGCTCCTGCCCAAAGCCATGCCCTCTGGCTAAGCTCATTGATGTTGAAATTGAGTAGCCCATTTTGTCCTCTGATTGTGCTTCAACATCGCAAAATCCAAACGTGAGGTTTTGCCGTAACAGACACACACCTCCACAGGCAGGCGTATGATCCAATCTCCAGGATGGGCTCTCATTGCTCTATGCCCAACCTGCATTTTTTTTAAGTCAACACATCAAAACATGACCTAATTTTTCGAACTGATTTTCCAAATGGGTAACCCAAGGGCCAGAAAGGATTAGTGACTTAGTGAAGGTCATGGAGGCAAATGTGGCAGACTGGCACCTGCATCCAAGTCCTCTGGCCTCAAATCCAGCAGACCGCAGTTTTTAAGTAGTGAAGTAAAACAAAAAAGCTGGAAAGTCAGGGATTCATCAGGTATCACGTGAGAGAGGCTGGTACTAGGGAAGGTGCCATGTGGAAAGGGTGGGAGCCCAAACTTGGTCCCCATTGTCACCTTTGGTCATTTTTTGATTTGTTGACTGTTAGAAAAATACAAATTGGAGATAGAGCAATGCTCCAAAGGATAAATTACAAGTAGAAACTCTCACGCCAATGGGCTGACATCTGTTAAGCTCATCTTCATGCAGTAATGGGCCCTGCTGACGACTGAGTCGTTTCTGGGCAGAGGACCACCTCTCCCAGAAACCCCATTCCCCCGACAGTCCTGCATAACTGAATAGAAGCAGCTTGTCTTTGCTCAGGCTTTGAAGAAAACCAGATAACACAAGGCTCAACACAGTTTAGGCAGTGGCTATTTCTTTTAAAAAGAGAGAAGGAGACAGGCAAAATTCCTGCCTGAATCTGTTAGTCCTGTCCCTGTGGCCAAGCCCCAGGAATTCTGCCCTGGCTGGAAAGACTCAGACCTCAGCACTTTTCTGAGCAGTGGGGACTTGGGCCAGAGTCTCCACCTCTGATTCCGGTTCCCAGAATGGCAGCAAGATGTGTCGGGGGTGGGGAAGCTGGCCTTCGAGGGCCTTCCAAATCTGAGGAATGAGGCTAGGGAATCTTGAGGCGTTTTCTATTTTTATTCTTAATAGTGAAATATAAATGATTGTTTCATAGAATTGAAATAGAAATTCAAGAGTTAAGGAACTTAGCCCTGTGCCTGGCAGAGAGTAAGAACCTTAAATATCTTTACTGTGAAACAATACACTTCGAAGGCAGTTCTTTCACTGTAAACAAATTTAGAAAACACTGAAAAGTACAAAGAACAAAACTAAATTCATCTATAATCCCAACTCCCAGACATGGTCCCTTACTGATATATATCATTTCAGATTTTTTTTCTACTCAGAAATGGAATATATCTAGATTATAAACTAAGTATATCTGTTTTAGACATCATAAATAAAATATATTGAGCACAAAAATGGGACTATGATGTGTATATTGTTTGACTGTATTTTCCCTTTACATTTTATACACTTCATGTTAGTAAATATTCATCAATGCATTTTCATGATTGTATAATGTTTCATTAAATTATAAATGAGCATCCTTGCACACAATCATTCACTCATTTGCCTGATAATTTTCTCTGGATGAGTTTCCAAAGTTTAACTCCCAACATCAAAAATTTTAGGTGCTCACAGTCCAATTCCCCTTCCAAACAAGTGTACCAGTTTCCATTGTGAGCCCTTCTCTGATATCAAAAATACATATAATTGATCCTCATTATTCACAGATTCCATGTTGGCACATTCTTCTACTTGATACAATTAATTTGTAACCCCCAAATCAAGACTTGCTGCATGCTTAGGGTCATTCACAGACAAGCACAGACTGGTGAAAACATATGTGCACATTTCTCGCTGAGGTTGAACAAGGAGACTCTACCTTCTTGTTGCAGCTCTCACACTCTAAGCAAGTATCCTTTCTTTCTTTTCGTAAAAAATTTTTTGAGATGGAGTTTTGCTCTTGTGGCTCAGGCTGGAGGGCAATGGCACGATCTCAGCTCACCGCAACCTCTACCTCCCGGGTGCAAGCAGTTCTCCTGCCTCAGCCTCCCGAGTAGCTGGGATTACAGGCATGCACCACCACATCCAGCTAATTTTTTGTGTTTTTAGTAGAGATGGGGTTTCTCCATGTTGGTCAGGCTGGTCTCGAACTCCCTCCTTCGTGATCCTCCCCCTTGGGCTCCCAAAGTGTTGGATTACAGGCATAAGCCACCACACCAGGCAAGCAAGTGTTCTTTCATGCTCTGTGTAGTTCCACATTTTTCTTATTTTTGTGCTTTTTCTTAGTGATTTCACTGCTTAAAATGGCCCCAGACACAGTGATGAAGTGCCGTCTGTTGTTCCTAAGTGCAAGAAGGCCCTGACGTGCCTTACAGAGAGTGTTTATGTGTTAGACGAGCTTGTTCATGCATAAGTTATAGTGCCATGGACACTGAGTTCAATACCAGTGAATCAACGATACACATGAAATAAGGGGTCTTTAAACAGAAACACACATAAAACACGGTTATGCATTGATCTGTTGACAAAAATAGTATGGGCAGGGCGCAGGGGCTTATGCCTGTAATCCCAGCACTTTGGGAGACGGAGATGGGTGGATCACAAGGTCAAAAGATCAAGAACATCCTGGCCAACATAGTGACTCTCCATCTCTACTAAGAAAATACAAAAATTAGCTGGGCGTGGTGGCGTGCACCTGTAGTCCCAGCTACTTGGGAGGCTGAGGCAGGAGAATCGCTTGAACCTGGGAGGCAGAGGTTGCAGTGAGCCAAGATCACACCATTGCTCTCCAGCCTGGTGACAGAGCAAGACTCTGCCTTAAAAAAAAAAATAGTATGATCAGAGGCTCACAGGAACCAAACCTTGTATTTCCCCTGGGAGCAATGGGTCAGGACATGCTAATTCAGTGTTCAGAGTACCTGTATTGAACATAACCACCGCAGATGATGCAAACTGACTGTGTATGTCTTAGGTGTATGAATCTTTCAGACTGCAAAAGTTTTGTCTGTAGATTACCAACCTCTTCTATTCATGGACATCCTTTCCAAAAAGCTTTCCAGAAAAATCTCTTTGGCAAACAGGATTCAAATTTTATCTTTTAACTCTTAATGCCCTGGTGCATAGTAAGTGGATAAATACATTGTGTGTTGAATGAGTGGGAAAATTGTTATGCACTTTGGATCACAGTTCAGCATAATGAATTTCTCGGTTCTTCTTTCATTAGCCCTGCATTTGTCTGGGTTTTTCTTAGACGTCTCTGAGGCGTAAGCACCAGGCTCACATGTCCCCTCCCAGAGGAGCAAACTTCTGATGACACCCTTGACCTTCACCACCCAGTTAATCTAAAGGCCATTGATGGCATTGAGAAAAGCAGTGACGTGGCATGGAGAATCACATTTCCCACGTCAAAAAGTAGAAAACAAGGATGTTATCTGATTTACAGATATATTTATGTGGAAGAAGAAGATTTGCAGAAGAATGACATTTTGTGAAATTACACAAAGTAAAAGTTATTCAGAGTTTGAATTCAGTATTCGTAAATAATTGTATTGGAACATGGCCACACCCACTTATTAGCGATGATCTGTGTCTGATCTGATGATACTACAGTAGGGTGAGTGATCCCTACAGAGACCAGACAGCCCCCAAAAGCCTGAAACATGTACTCTCTGGTCCTTTACAGAAAAAGTTTGTGAATCCTTGGTCTGGAGGTATGAGAAGATATTTGGTCACAATATACTTTTAAGTGTGCATGTGTGTGCACATATGTGTGCCTGTAATCCCAGTTACTCAGGAGGCTGAGCAGGAAAATCGCTTGAACCAGGGAGTCGGAGGTTGCAGTGAGCTGAGATCACGCCACTGCACTCCAGCCTGGGCGACAGAGTGAGACTCTGTTTCAAAGAAAAAAAATAAATAAAAGTGGGAAAACAGATATCAAAGAAAAAAAAAAGAAAAGTAAGAAAGCATACCTGCACAGTAATGCGCACAAAAATTCTTTTGTTTAGGATAGTGGTTCTGAAACTATTTGGTCTCAGAGCCCATTTTGAATATTGAAAATCGCAGAGGACCGAAGAGAGCTTTTTAAAAATACAGATTCTGTTTATTGCCCTTTGCTGTATTTAGAAATTAAAACTATGAACATTTAAAATATTTACTTGATAGGTCATTGGATGGGGGTCTAAAAACTAAAATATTAATTTATTTAAGATAACAACCTGTTACATGTTAATTTAAATAATGCATTTTGGTGAAAAACAGCTATATTTTTCAAAACAAAAATATCAGCTAAGAAGACCGGGATTGATTTATGTCTTTGCAAATTTCCTTTAAGTCTGGGTTAACAGAACACAGGTGTATGTTCACTCTGTTGTGACATTACATACACAGCTACTGGAGAACGCTACCATACCTTAATGAGAGAATGAGGGTGAAAAGACAGATAACAGTAACAATATGAAAATAATTTTGACCTAGTGAGCCCTCTGGAAGTTTCTTGAAGATGCCTAGAGGTTCCAGAGCCACACTTTGAGAACCACTGGTTTAGAAACACAAGGATCCAAAACATTCATATGGCCGGACATGGTAGCTCACGCCTGTAATCCCAGCACTTTGTGAGGCCGAGTCAGGCGGATTGCCTGAGGTCAGGAGTTCGAGACCAGCCTGGCCACATGGTGAAACGCTGTCTCTACTAAAAGTTCAAAAATTAGCCAGGTGTGGTGGCAGTCACCTGTAATCCCAGCTACTTGGGAGGCTGAGACAGGAGAGTCACTTGAATCCAGGAGGTGGAGGTTGCAGTGAGCTGAGATCGTGCCACTGCATTCCAGCCTGGGCGACAAGAGTGAAACTCTATGTCAATCAATCAATAAATCAATAAAAATAAAACATTCATAGGGTGAAGCCTCTAAAAGACAGCTGACTAACCTGGGGCAAAGAGGGCCTCTCCTGCCTCTGCTGCTTTCAGGAATATAACCAGAGAGTCAGAGATGGAAGAGGTTAGAACACCACAAGCTTTCCCTCATTTGTTGTGCAAATCTAGGGTGGGGCCAGTGGCTCCCCTGCAGTCTTGGCAACCAAAGGCTTTGGGGACAAGGTTTGGGAGTGGCGATTCTTCCCAGGTCCAAGCCTCTCTCCAAGTCTCATCTGTCTTCTATTTCCTCTTCTTCCCTCCACCCTCACCCATGAGCTAGGGAAGAGACATTACTATGACATGTCACCTTATGTGTCCTTTAGAAGAACCAGAGCAGTTCTCATTGCATCACACTTGGCCACATCTGTCTGAAACCCTCCCACTAGCTGGAGGAGAATGTCCCCTGGATCAACTGCTCCCCCAGGGCTCCCCTTGCAGCCACAGCTCCCCAGGGCACCAATGCCCTTGGCATCATTCAGGTGCAGTTATGTTCTCTCCCAGGGAACCTAAGATTCAGTCTAACTATTCCTATGCCTGATTAACTCTTTTTATTTTTTAATTGTTGTAGCTACTCTGTTAAAGCGGAAAGGCAGTCTGTTTGCTCAACCTGAGCATGAAACTAAGCCAAAAAAGTGCTCTGAGCATGGCAATAAGGCCTATGACAAGCTTGAAGCATGACTAGCTCCATCCAGTATGGCAGACTTCTGATAAGAGTTAACAGTTTATGTTTATTGTCTGCTCACTGAGTACCAGGCACTGTTTCAAGCAGACTACAAATTATATACTCTGGTATCTGCTTTCCTACTTTTCTTTTCTTTTTTTCTTTGAAACAGAGTCTTGCTCTGTCGCCCAGGCTAGAGTGCAGTGGCGTGATCTCGGCTCACTGCAACCGCCGACTCCCTGGTTCAAGCAATTTTCCTGCCTCAGCCTCCTGAGTAACTGGGATTACAGGCACACGCCATCACACTCAGCTAATTTTTTGTATTTTTAGCAGAGACAGGGCTTCACCATGTTGGCCAGGATGGTCTCGATCTCCTGACCTCATGATCCTCCCACTTCAGCATCCCAAAGTGCTGGGATTACAGGCGTGAGCCACCACACCTGGCCCCTACTTTTCTTATTATAGAAACCGTGGTCTTAAGCTAGACATGTGGCTTCCCAGTATACAGACCACATCTACAAGCCTACAAGCCTCTCTCATCTAGGTGCAGCCATGAAACCAAGTTCCAGTCAATGAGATGTACAGAATGAGCCTTGGCCTTGTACTCCTCTCTTATTCCTTCCTGCTTGCTGGAGTGAAGATCGGTGGCTGCAACTCCAGTTGCCGTCTTAGGTCATTAAGTGGAAGTGACTTGTTGAAGATAGTGGAGCAGCAACAACTTAGAAGGAGTCTGGGTCTCTGACACCGTGGACTACATACCATTGCCTAGCTTTGGTCTTTCTTTGGAAGTAAGAGAAATAAATTTTTCTTTTTTTAAGCCACCGTGTTATAGACTGAATGAGTATGGCTCCCAAAATTTATGTGTTGATGCCCTAAACCCCAACATGATGGTACTTGGAGGTGAGCTTTTGGAAGGTCATTAGGTTTGGATAAGGTCATAGAGTGGAGTCCCCATCATGGGATTACTGTGCTCATAAGAAGAGGAAGGAAAACTAGAGTGCTCTCTTTCTACCATGTGAGAAGGCAGCTGTCTGCAAGCCAGGAAGAAGGTCCTCACCAGAAACTAAATCTGCTGGAACCTTGATCTTGGACTTCCCAGCCTCCAGAACCATCAGAAATAAGTATCTGTTGTTTAAGCCACTCAGTCTATGATATTTTGTCATAGATGCCCATTGTGACTAAGAGATATTGTTATTTGAGGTATGCTATTACAACAGCTAAACATACTCCTAATGCAGAGTTATTGCTTTTAATCACCCTAACAATAATATGACCAACATTTTTCAAATGAGGAAACTGAGGCACATAGAGTTTATATAACTAACCCACGGTCATACATCTGAAGAGGGATGCAACCAAGATTCTAGCTCAGGCAGAGTTCAAAGAATGTACTTTTTATTATTATTTTTTTTTTTTGAGACAGAGTCTCATTCCATTACCCAGGTTGAAGTACAGTGGCATGACCCTGGCTTGCTATACCCTCTGCCTCCTGGTTCAAGCAATTCTCGTGTCTCAGCCTCCCAGGTAGCTAGGATTACAGGCGTCAAGTCACCACACCTGGCTAATTTTTGTATTTTTTTAGTAGAAACAGAGTTTCACCGTGTTGGCCAGGCTGGTCTCAAACTCCTGATCTCAAGTCATCTGCATACTTCGGCCTCCCAAAGTGCTGGGATTACAGGCATGAGCCACTGCATCTGGCCAGAGTGCACTTTTAACAACTAATATTTTAGTTGTTAAAATTTTAACTACCTAATATTTTAGTATATAACTGACCTTCCTTTGGGGGCTGATTTTCTGGCCTCTTTCATTTAGTTTATGAAAATCTCTTATCATTTGATATCAGCTTCTCCTGTAGAGCCATTGGGTTGCCAGCTATAAAATGGGCAGATAAAAACTCCTATTTATTATATTCTCAACTCATCTGAACTTTATAGATGTGTGAGAACACACACACATACACATACACACACGCAAAGTGATGTTTACATATTCTTCTCGGAGTGAAATGCCAAATATTCACCTAGCTCATCATACATCTGCTTTTAGACCCTCTATACATGATCATAATCCTGAACCCACAAATATATCTCATAATAAATAATCATGTCAAATATCAAATATTTATTGTGTCTAAGGGAAATGTCATTTATTGGCCATTGAGAGTCTCATTTTAATTTTTTCCTAAAACAAAAGTTAGGTAGAATTTTTCCCACTAGCCAAGTAGCTTCTCACACCTGGACCAGCCGAGTGGTGTGCTTTGTAGATAGGATCCCTCAGCTAGCCTCTCCTGAGAGCCTTGCCAGCTCCTGCTCCTGCTCCTGCTCTTTAGTTGTGGAGGATATGTATTAGTCAGGCTACGTGAGACTATTCTGCAAAAACTCTTTACCCCTAAAACTTCAGTGTCTTCATGTAACCTAGTATGAGTTACATTGAACATTCAAGAAGCTCATGGGAGTGCCAGGCCCACTTGGTGAGAATGCAGCCATGTCTCCTACTAAGCATGCTTTCACCACCACCTGGGAAAAACATCTGCCCCCAACCAGCTGCCAACAGGGTCTGTGTGGAGAGACCAGACAAAGATGGTCATGCTGTTTTCAGTAACTTGTTTTCTATCGTACATTTATGTATTTATTGTGGAAAAAAATGAGCACATAAAAAGAGAAGATTAAAATTATACCCAATTCTCACTAACCCCACTGAAAACTTTTGGATTTTTTTTTTTAGTCTTTTGCTATATACAATATGTACCTTTTTACATCCAAAGTCTTGCACTTAGCATGACATCATGATCATGCCACCACATCCTTAAATATTAAAAACAAAATTAATGGCTGCATATTTTTCTAGCATTGGATGATAGCAATTCTCCTTACTGGTTATATAGTTTATTTCTCAAAATGTGTAAGTAATCCCCAAAGTGGACATCCTTGAAAATAAGTCTCTATACTTTTATCTGATTGTAGAGCATTTGTAGAAATAGGAAAAAAAAATTACAAAAGGATATGGTCACTTTTAAGGCCCTCAATCAATTACAGAAAGTTTCTACTGATGGAAACTCCCACCTGCAATGTGTAATGGTGCATATTACATAGGAATTTGATGGGCAAATGAATTTTTATTTTATTTTTGATATTTGAATAGCTTGCTTATTGAATATTTGTATTTTTATTATTTATTTGTGTTCTTTGTCCAATTTAACAGTATTATGGTAGCACTTTTCTCATTGTTTTGCAAGAAGCTTTCACATAAAAATAAGATTCGTTCTGATATTTGTCCAGACATCTTTCCAGTGTTACTGATATCTAGAAGTTTTAATGTTTCTGTCGCCAAACTCAATACTCTCTTACATTTTAACCTATTCCTAAGCTTTTGTATCTATGAAGTCCTGCTTTCAAGATCTGAAGTTTACCTATCTTTTACTTTTATGTTATTTTTGCAAATAACTGTTAGATGCATGTAGAATTTATTTTGGTATAGGGATTATCTTTAATTTTTTCCACATGATTGGTCTTGACATCATTAATCAACTAATCTCCCTTCCCTTACAGATCTTTACCACATACTAATTTTTTTTTTGTCTATATTACCTCTATTGGGGCCTGTGTTTGAGACATTCTGTTGTATTGACTCATCTGTTCATGGTTTGATTTGGCTATAGAAGTTTTATAATACCTTCCCTCCACCCTTTTCTCCCCATTGTGATAGAATACTTTTTTTTTTTGAGATGGAGTCTCACTCTTTTTGCCCGGGTTGAAGTGCAATGGCGTGATCTCAGCTTGCTGCAACCACTGCCTCCCAGCTTCAAGCAGTTCTCCTGCCTCAGCCTCCCAAGTAGCTGAAATTACAGGCACACGCCACCATGCCCAGCTAATTTTTGTATTTTTAGTAGAGATGGGGTTTCACTATGTTGGCCAGGCTGGTCTCGAATTCCTGATCTCAGGTGATCCACCCGCCTCGGCCTCCCAAAGTGCTGGGATTACAGCTGTAAGCCACCGCACCTGGCTGATAGAATACTTTTAGTATACTTCTTTCTCAAAATATTCTGGGCTGGATTGTGCCACCAAAAATCTCTTAAAAGGCACAGTCCAGGCTACTGCAGGCCTGTGTGTATCTAACTCTTGTTGACCTGAACAGCCAACATTGTCTTCCTCTAAGAGGCCAAGTTTACAACTCTCCTCCAAGAAACTGGTCTTTTGATTTTTCCTGGCTCACAGTGGCCTTTTGCTTTGGAATGGAGAAGCAAGAAGGGCTGAAGAGTGAAGGAACAGCTTGGGCCATGCTGGGCCATGTTGACAGGAAATTAACATGTGTGGTCACCCTCTTTTTATTAAGAGAATCATGTGCTATTGGCCAGAAAGCAATAACTTGCACTTAGCTGTCTTCACTGGACCCTGGCAGAGGGGCACCCATAAGTGAGACTGGTAGCTGTCCATTAAGGAACACTCAGCAAAGAGTAAAGACTCTATTTGCAATTTTATCACCAAATTATCTTGGGTATGCTGCTATCACACTGTGGAATTCCGCCATAACTACCCGTGCCATCCTTCCAGCTCTAACGCAGGGCCACTGGTTATAGGCAGCCCTATCCAAATCTTGCAATGAAATCTTCAGAGTGTCTGCCTTTGTTTCCTGAAACCAGCGTTTGTCAGAGCTGCTCAACAGCGCTGAATTCAGACATCTTCTCATTTTCCTGAGACTTCTTGCTTTGTGAATGATCCTTTCAAGATCCCAGGGATAAAAGTGTCCCCAAAGCGTGAAACAGATAAAAAGCAATCGCTTTTACACGAGCAGAAGAAACTTGAGTTTTCTTCCCTTCCCTCATTAGTTTAACTTCTGACTGATTTAGACATTTGTTACACTTTCCCTGGAAATGTAAAAGTTTAATTTGGAATGCAGTCACGGAGCAAAAATTCTGCTGAGTATATAATGCAAAAATATGGTTGCTAATGAGTGGCATTGATTTAACAGGAAATAAGGAAGAAAAATACAAATTTTGGAAGAAAATAAGCAATTTTATAATGTTTCCACTTGTTCTGAATCCAACTTCATTGCTTCAAGGGGTAGCTTGGAAATTTTTCTCAAGAAAGCACAGTAAATATTCCTGAAGGCAGTCTATTTTCTGGCCTGGAAGAAATGAGTAGAAATGACAAATTTCCTACAATAACCTCTGGGAAATTTGTGTTGATGACACCTCTGATTTTAAACTCTTCTTTCTTTCCTCCAGAAAAAAAAAAAATCAAATTGTGAACAACAAAGAAGAGGGCAGCAAATTCCTGCTTTTTTAATTAAAAAGAAAATCCTTTAAGTCCTTGTGGCTGCCTTGCTTGTGTGTGAATGTGTGTGTGTTTTAAAGACATTTTGAGATAGTTTAGGGAGATAGCACAAAAAATCTTCTTCCTCCCATTAGAAATTCTGATTTTGCACTGTTAATTGGCATTTTCAAAACACCAAGCGCCCAGTTTGAAGTCTACAAATAAAACGCAAGCCCAGATGTTGCAGTTTACCCTAGCATGCGTTTAACACTTCATAAGTAGTTCATTAAACTGATAACACTTTAAACAGTAACACTGGCTCTTTCAGACTCCCTCGGCTTATAATTGTCCTGAGGCACCGAATGAACCCTTCCTAGCCTGGGAACCACAGGAATTTACATTCTTGACGTGCGTCTCTTAATTATCGACACGCCGGGGTCCCTGGCTGACTCACGGAGGGCCGGCTCGGGCCTGCACGCCCCAGTGACCGCGCACTGGGACAGGCCGGAGGGCCGGTGGGCCAGGGACGCCGCGCAGGGACTCAGCCTTGGGACGCACGCAGAGCAGACGTCAGACACGGATCGGAGCGGTGGAAGCCTCCCCGACTCCTCCAGCACCGCCGCTGGGGTTCCGTGGAGGCTCCTGGGTTTCCCAAGCAGCTTCTTTCTGACCAGAACACAGTTTTCCAACAGTGCCTCTCCCCACGTTGAACGGCCTTGGGATGAACGTTCACCTCCCTCTTGCCTTTCCTTCCGAGGGTGACATTCTCAGCTGCCCAGGCTTTCTCTAGAAAATGGGAGCCCTTGGCTCGGGGTGGATCCCATCTCCCGGGAATAAGCCTCTAGGCCCTGGGGTAACCGTAGTATTGGAGACGCAGCGGAGGCCCTGGGTGTCCTCCCGTCCACCCACAGGGCGCGTGCAGAACAAGGGAAGGGAAGGGTTGCTTGCGGTGTGCCAGGCACCGTGCGCAGCTCTGCAGGCGTTTCGTTCAGCTCCGCCACACGCCGTCGACGCAGCAAGTACAAGGCAGACCTCGTCCCTTCTGCGGAGATGAGCCCAGGTCGCTTTGCCCGAGCCCACGAGGCTGCAGACCATGAGCCCCGCAGGGCTGAGTGGGTGCTGGGCACTGTGCTTAGGAGCCCTGTGCGGCCACACCTTCAATTCTACCCACCCTTCGGGACCTTTATCATCTCATTTTGCAAAAGAGGGAGTGATGGCAGAAGGGCGGGGGCCACTGGGACTCGTGTGCCCGGCTGCCTTCTGACCGTGGGCGTGGCCTCTGCACCCTGACCCCTTCTGCAGACACGGGGTGTGCGTGTCGAGTTAGAGGGTCTCACAGCCTGGGTCCGGAGAGTTCACCCCAGGCCAAGGAGAACCCGTTCCGTTCGCCCCTGCAGCCGCGTCCAGACCCCGGGCGCCCCGCGCTCCCACGCCCCCCGCCCCAGGCATGGTCTCCAGCCCCACGCAACTAATGGGGAACCGATGAGTGACTGAGCGGCTGCTGATTAGCCTAGCTGGGCTGCAGCGACGCCCGAGGCAGCCCGCGAGCTTTCTTCCCAGGCAGAGAGCCCCGCAATCCGTCGCATGGAGCCGGGAACCATAGCCCGAACCCCTGCTCCGAGCCTGGAGTCCAGAGCCCGATGCGAGAGCGCGAGCGGGAGCCGGACGCGCGGGGTCTCCTAGGCCGGGCGCACAGCGCCATCGCGTGGCCAGCCCGGGCAGCGCAGCCCGAGCCGCAGCTACGTCCCGGGCAAGGACCAGGGTGGAGGCGGCGATGGGCGGGACCACTGCCTCCCTTTAGGATCATCCCCTTGTCTCCAGCTCTGGGCTGGGGGAGGCCGGTGTGGCTGCTGCAACAAACGCGGTGGGCCGGTGGAGTCTTTGCTTAGCGGGGACGCTTTGGTCGGCTCTGAACTCTTCCTACTGTTCTTAGTGGAAGTAGCAAGACCCTGGTCTCTCCTGGTGGGCAGCGGGGATGTCGCGGAGACAGAAGCTCAGGTGGCAAAGTGAGGTGGAACCTTCTGCACCTTCCAGAATATGTGGGTCCATGGACGTGGGCAGGCCATGTTAAGACTCAGTTTCATTTGTTCGGTTCACTTATTTAATTCATTTGTTCGGTGGTTCCTTCATTAATTCAGTCAGCAATATTGTTTTGAGCACTTACTGTGTGCCAGAACCCAAGGTCGGGGCCAAGAATAGAAAAGGGAACGCGGGAGGCTGAGGCAGGAGGATCGCTTGAGCCGGGGAGGTGGAGGTTGCAGTGAGCTGAGATCGCCACTGCACTCCTGCGTGGGCGCAGAGTGAGAGTCTCCGTCAAAAAGAGAGAGAGAGACAGGAGAGAGAGAGCGGGCCCAGGGGGGCGGAGGGGGGGGAGAGACAAAAAGAAAAAGAAAGAAAGAAAAAGAAAGAAAGCGATGGCTTACAGTCTCCCTTGCCAGTCTCATGAGACCAGAATATTTGAAAACGCATAAATTAAGATACGCAGGATTACCAAGCCAGCCGATCATGCTGACGTGGAGTTATAAAATACTTTCCAGTGGTGCTATAGTCATATATCTTCTTTGTTGATAGAGGATGTAACAAGATCTACAGGCCAATCTATTCACTGCAGTCATTTCAAAATAGTGATGAGCCCAACTGATATTCTGAGATAACTGCATCAACTACGATGTGATAGAAAAACAGCTGATTTCTGTTGGAGACAAAGTCACAGGCACTGCTAATACACTGTGGCATGCTGCCTGTTTTTGTAATTGAGTAAAATGTTAAATCTCAGAGGTTAGTGAAAATAATGATATAAATGTTTCCCTGTCCAAGTTCATGGACCCCCTTCCTCCAGATTTTTATTCACAGATCCCTTGGTTAAGAAGCCAGATAGGTGAGCAGAAATAAACAGGGCGAGTGTGGACAGTGATGAGCGCTTGGAGGAAGTCAACGAGGAGAGGGACTAACAATAAAACTGGAAGGGAGGCCCTGCATGGGAGGTGATGGTCGGGAAGGCCTGGATGAGATGATGGTTCACTTAGCCCCATACAGAGGTAGGAAATGGCCACCAGGGACTCTGATTTCGCCCGTAAATCTGCACAGTCTTTTTGAAAATTTGGATCTGGTGTTCAGGCCTGGACTCACCTTTTGACTGCAGGCCCTCCCAATCCCTAGAGTCCAAGTCAGCCATGGACATCCAGAGATTTCACCCCAGGGCACTGAAGGGGAAAGCCCTGGCTGGGCCCGTAGGCACTTGATTTTGCAACTTTGCCACCTAAAGTTTCCTGGGTCACTCTTGGGGCAACCCATCCAGGGCAAGAGCAGTTTGCACGGCAAATGGAACGTCTCAAAGTTTAACCTGAAGAAGATGTTCAGCATCTGTGTCCTATTTAGAAACCAGGCTCCTTCCAGCTTAGGGATCCCCTGAACCTTCCAGATCTTTATCCACCTTTCATTCAAGCTGTGATTCCCCGGGGCCCCTTCTAAGCTAGCAGCTGTGTGACATCTCCATTCTCCCCCACGCATTTCCAGGCGGCAGCACGTTGGGGGTGGTTAGGGAGTGGAGTGCTGGGTCACAGGCAGCCTTTGTAGCTGAGTATGAACCAGTGTAGCAAGCTTGCGGGATGATGTCAGAGCTGGCACCGGCAAAGAACAACTTTGTTGACAAGAAGATTAATTAGACAAATGTAGTGCCCATCAGCTATTGCCACCGCCTCCTTGGGGGTCAGCTCTAGTCAGGCCTTTGCTAGAGATTTTTTTTTTCATCTTTTTAGAGAAAGCTTAATCTCCTAACAAGGCAGCCAAGAAATGGTTCATTGCGTGCCAGAAGAGCAAGTGCATACAAGCATGCTCTAAAGCGAGGGTGCCTGCAAACCGCCAGGCTGTAGGGCTGGGGCTGGCCCAGCCTTGAAGCCAACTGGGCCTCTTCCTTCTACCTGTACAGACCCAGCCCCAGGAAGCGTGTTGAGCCCTGAATCACAAGGGAAGACACCCATTTGTGAGCACTCTTGGCCTCTCTTCCTCTTTTGCTTTCCTGGAGAGCTGCTCCTTTCATGAAGGGGCGGGCAGACAGCCATGTGGGGTCTTCAGAGCTCGGAGGCTTCCGCTGCCTACATCTTCCCTCTTTTTCCAAAAGGCACCTGCCCCGTTGTCCCATTGTGGGAAGAGGCAATGAATGAATTGCTGAGTGGTAGTGGCCTCATTCCCCATTCATCAAATACTCTGTAGGTTTGTAGGCAAATTATATCCCAGCAACACTGCAGTAAAGGAATCAGTCCCACACATCAGGCCCTGGCCCTAGCCCTGGGAAAGGGTTATATTCTAGAGGTGGGGGCATGGCCATGAATAAAATAAATATTCCAAGAAGCTCATCTGTACCATGGTAAAGGCCAAGAAGGAGCTAGGAGCAAGGATGTGGTGGTGAGGGCTGGGAGATGGCAGCTATTTTGGAAAAGGTGCCCCTGAGGAAGTGAAATTAGAATTGAGGCCTGAGGAGGGAGAGACTCTGTGGGGAAGACTCCCTGTTGGCTGCAGGGGATAGGAATCGGACGGTGCCAAGGGAGGGGAGTTTCTGTGGATATTTGTTGACTGGGTGAGTAAAACAAAATGTTTCCAAGCTGTGCTTCTCACACTTTATTGTGTGTTAGAATCCTTGGGAAGGAGAGGCTAGTTAAAACATAAATTTCCAGCTCCACTGATTCAGAACGGCTGGTGCAGGGCCCAGAGAGCTACATTTTAACAGCCCTCCCTCCATGCAGCCCTCCTGGAGCCCCATCTCTAGGCAGGCACTCAGCCCTGGATTGCAGCCTTGTCTGTCTGTGAGGCCTGCCTGAGGTTTGAGAAAGACCTCGCCGGCAGGCTCCCAAGAGCCCAAAGCCAGTGTGGCTTCAGCAGGACCATCCGAACAGCTCCAAGACCTCCACCTGCCAGCAAGGAGCCCTGGCGGGCAGGGGCGGGGCCTGCTCTGTCTCATCAGGCCATGCTCTATCCAGGGCAAGGGGTCCCTGGGGCTGGGAATGGGCCTCCTTGGATCCTGTAACCTGCCTTTTAGAGTCATGGATACCTGGAACCCTGAGCCAACCTCCAGGTCTGTGTGCGCCTCTCTCCTGGGTCCGTCATTCTTCTGTGGGTGATGGCTTAGCTGGAACTGGGTGGGGGTGTGGACATGTGGGGCTGTCGGGTGTACACACCTGTGCATACACACACACACACGTGTGTGCACTAAAGGCCAAGTGGGGTGAGGCGTGACGGGGATAGGCTGCAGCCTGGCTCTCTGTGCTACCTTTTTCCGAGGGCAGTTCCTCAGAATTCCGAATGCAAACCTTGCCTTCATGATGTGAAGATGTATTTATCAAGGTAGAGTAATAATGAGTTTATCTTCTAACACCTGATTGGATTGATAACTTTTTTTTTTTTTGGATACAGAGTCTCGCTCTGTTGCCCAGGCTGGAGTGCAGTAGCATGATCTCGGCTCTCTGCAATCTCCGCCTCTTGGGTTCAAGCAATTCCCCTGTCTCAGCCTCCCGAATAGCTAGGACTACAGGTACATGCTATCATGCCCAGCTATTTATTTATTTATTTATTTATTTTTATTTTAATAGAGACTGGGTTTCACCATGTTGCCAGGCTGGTCTTGAACTCCTGAGCTCAAGCAATTCGCCTGCCTTGGCCTCCCAAAGTGCTAGGATTACAGGAGTGAGTCACCACGCCCGGCCCCAGATGGATAACTTTTTAACAATTGACACATGGTATGGGACCTCCCTTTTTATTCTCATCTTGGGCCCCCAGAATGTTAGGATGACTGGAGACAATTGCAGGGAATGTACCAGAACCAAGGAATTTTCCCCGTGGATGAGGAGCAGGATGCTAAGAACAGAGACCCAGCCCCAGAAAGTGGGAACCCCAGAATTCCCAGTGTTGCCTGCCACCTATTTTTTTCATCTTCACCACCTGGGCTTAACCTCCAGGCCAGAGACTGTCCAGGTCTGATTGGGCAAACCACCCTCAGCGCCTGTTTAGCAAGTGGATTCCAGGACCACACCCAAACCTGATGAAGGGGGTCCCTGGAGGAGGGGCTTGGGAGGCAGAATTTTCTGCCTCCTCCCGGTGACTCAGAGGCACCAAGAAATGTGAAATCCACAGTGGGGGAGAGGTGTGAGCCCTTCATTCTGATGGATCTGCACTTGGAAACCAGGAGGGGGATCAAGTTTGAAAACCAGCTGAGAGGCGCAGTCTGGGGATTATCTGCTGCCTCTGAATAGATGTTTGGGGACTCCAGGATCACACATTTGCAGGGAACTCCCTTTTCCAACTCCATGCTGAGGGAGCTCCAAATGCAGCGGGCCCTGCTTGGGAAACCTCTGATGTCCTTCCCACACCCAGGAGTCCCTGGGATCCCTCTTGCCCCCCAGCACCATGGAGGAAAGCTGCCCTTGACGTCTACTCGCCAATTCTTTTCTAGGAGGGAATGTAAAACTCAGCTTGGGACACAGTGGAAAGGCCCATGTGGTCCTGAACCCATCACCACACCAGCAGCAGGCTACTGGCTTGCCCCGGCCTCCCTGGGCTGCAGTTTTCCTGGCTGCAGAAGGGCTTTCAAGATGATACAAGTATCTAACGCTAAGAAATACCTTTCAGCGTAAGGCATCACTTCACTTGTCTTAGTCATTGGTGAGCAAAGGGATGAGGAGGTGTCTTGCTTCTTTGGCTCATGATTTTGGAGTGCTGAGCGACAGCTGCAGAGAACTCAGTTCACTGGTGGAAGAAGCCGCCTGCCAGGGCGCCATTTCCTGATCTCTGCTGCCCTCTGGTGCCCAGCGCTGGCTGGGACACGCCAAGGCGACGCACGGTCCACAGCATCACAGAGCCACAACCTGAGAGGTTCTGTTTACTAACAAGGAATCCGAGGCTCAGACTGGGCGGTGACTTCCTCTAGGCCACGCAGCAGGTCACCAGAGCTCCTGCCTCCCCAGCAGTCGAGCAGAGTCACGGAGTCTCCAAGCGTGGTCGCCAGACCGGCAGCATCAACATCACCTGGGAACTTGTCTTTTGGGATTGCATCTCAGACCTCCTGAATAATAAACTCTGTGTGTGAGGCTCAGCGCTCAGCATTCTAATAAACTCTCCGAGTAGTCTGAGAACCTTTGCTATCTCTTTGGAAATGGAAATCCAGCAGAGAAACAGACTTTCTTATCATATTGTTCATCTTTAAAACTGAAATAAGACATGAAAAAAATGCAGGAGTTTGATTATTCGTTTTTATGTTCATGTTTAGAAAGGTCAGTGCTGTGAGAACATTCAGATTTCCGCAGCTCACAGGTATCTGAATCCGAACTTTGCAGCGGAGACATCTCAGGGAAGATACTTAGAAAGTCTCTGTGGTCAGGTGATGTCTATGGAACTTCAGTGAGTGACAACATGCCTCTGCTGTTGAGTGAGCATTCTGCATTTTGGGGACACACATCTGCTGGCAGACATAATCAAGGGCAGGGATTTCAATTTTCAGAGACAGTCCTGTTTTGAATTCATTCATTCATTCGTTCATTTAGCAACTGTTGATCGAACATTGACTATGAATTATAAAGATTATGTTAGCAATTAGGTAGATGATCCCTACCCTTATTGAAATTACAGCCGGGAGAAGATACAGAGCAGGCCAAAAATTGCATGTAAAATGGATTAGCTGAAATTAATTAGTCACAATTTTTAATGAGTGAGGGCTATAAAGAAGCCATTCTGGGTGCTCCCATAGGCGGGTTGGGGGGGAGTGCAGGGAGAAGAAGGATTATGAAATGGTGGTGACTCATCTTATGAAGGAGGCAGTCTCAGGGGCTATGGGAAAGAGAAGGATGCCTCAAGCACACCTCAGGTGAGCTGCAGATGGAGCTTGGAGGAAGCATTTCACAGAGGCTTGGGATTTGTGGGTACAGTCTTTTCACAATGAGAATTAAGCATAATTTTTATTTTTTATTGTGAAATAATTGCTATTATTAACATTTATTAAAAATTGATTCAGTCTGGGTACCCTGGCTCGTACCTGTAATCCCAACACTTTGAGAGCCGAGGCAGGAGAATTGCCTGAGGCCAGGAGTTTGAGACTGGCTTGGGCAATATTACAAGACCTCTGTCTCTACAAATAAATAAATAAATAAATAAAATTTTAAAAATATATTTAAAATCTGGGAAATATAGAATACAGAGAAGGTGAACATTTGAAACCATCTATAATCCCACCATGTATACTTAACCACTGACAAGAGTTTGTGGCAGTCTTCTGGATTTTTTTTTTTTTTTGGAGACAGAGTCTTGTTCTGTCACCCAGGCTGGAGTGCAGTGGGGCAATCTTGGCTCATTACAACCTCCGCCTCCTGGGTTCAAGCAATTCTCCTGCCTCAGCCTCCTGAATAGCTGCAGCTACAAGTACACACCATCACACCCAGCTAATTTTTTATATTTTAGTGGAGACAGGGTTTCATTGTGTTGGCCAGGCTGGTCTTGAACTCCACCTGCAATCCACCCACTTCAGCCTCCCAAAGTGCTAGGATTACAGGCATGAGCCACCATGCCAGGCTGTCTTCTGGAGTTTTTCATATTAATCTATGCACTACTGTATTAGATTGCATCATACTATGTTATGTTATATATACCATCATACTGTTTTGTAGTTTGCTTTGTAAATTATAGTGTAGCATGGGCATCCTTATACGTTTATTGAGCACATCCTCTGTGTGAGGCGTACAAACTCTTCAGTGCTGGATGTACCCTGTAAACAAAGCCCACTTGGATGCTGTCCTTAGGGATTTACTGGGTGTAATACATGGAAAAGGGAAAACAGAAAGAATAAGGTACAGTGAGGAGTAATAGCAACAACCCCATTTGAACAGAAGGGTTAAGGGAAGCCTTTCTGAGAAATGAAGGATGCAGAGAAGTTACCCTGAGTGCCAGGAAGGGGAAGCAGACTGGTGCAGGGAACAGCATAAACAAAGTCCAGAGATGGGGCAGGGCTAGGCTCACCCCAAGGCGCTGATAGAAGGTGGGTGTGGCCAGAGTAGGTGTCCTCCCGTGCTACCTCTAGTTAGACAAGCACCTGGTGACAGAGCACACAGCATTGATGGTGCACAGCTTGGGGAGGGAATTCACATGCTCATCTAATTACAATGGAAATGCCTTACAGGGCTTTAAACTGCTCAATGGCATGATTCAGGCTTTTATTTTTCACCCAATACCAGGTGCAAATGATTTGGAGAGGAGCAAACAGGGATGTCTGGAGTCCGGTTAGGAGGCTTTGAGGAAGTCCAGGGAAGAGGTGACAGTTCCAAATACAAAATGTACATGTGCCTCAGTGTTATTAACGCCTAGGATTTATGGGAAGTAGAAAAGTTCCTCTTCAAAGTTTCCTTTCTTGTTTAAGAAAAATCATAAGTGTTAGAAATAATAGTTTCTTTTAACACTTTCTTCAAAGCCTTCCTGCTTTCTGCTAGTAGCTCTTTGTTAAGCCCTACCCTACATAGCTGTTAGACAGACTCACAGGCATGTAGTACATTCTATGTCCTTGTACTTTAACCAAGATGTCTGTGCTGGACGTGATCACAGGCATGTCCCAGCTCGCAGCCTATGCCCCTTCCTTATTTGGATTTCCTTTTTGTTCTCCATTGCTTTTACCTGTTAAGAAAAATTTTAAGTTGTTAGCCAATCAGGTTTTAGTTTAGATCGTGAGGTCTGACTCCAGCCAACGGACAACAGACAGCAGTAAGGATAACCTCAAATGCATAAGGGATAAATATGTCTGCTTTCGTTTGTTCATTGAACTCTTGTGGCGAGATTGCTAACAAAGGTATCCTTTCTGCAGGAAGTAAACGGAATTGCTTTGCTGAGAGATCCTTTGTCCCAGTACTGATTTTTTCTTTTCGGCACCAAACATTTACATATAACAGAATTCCACTGTATGAATGCACCAAGATTGCATTAAGCAGCACTGGCGTGTTTCAAATTGCTACAAATACATCTTTGCAGCTGAATTTTTGCACCCATTCATGTTTTCCTGGCAAAATGTCTACAAGTGGAATTTCTTAGCCACTTTAAAGATTTTAATTGTCTCACCAAATGATGCTATGGAAAAATTGTGTCAAATTGCGTTTCCAGTAGGCGGGTGTCAAGGGTTTCCTTCACTGCTCAGGCCTCCTCTGGAAGAATGAGGAGTTCCTGAACCACCCAAGGAGCAGAGGGGCACTTGAGCAGCAGAAGCTGCTACCTGGGATGAATGGGGCCCAGGGTGGGGTGGAGCTGGGAGGCTGAGCCCCAAGAAGAGTCCGGTGGGAGGGAGTACCAGGCCAAGATGGGGACATCATTCTGAAGATGGGAGGGAGGCATCCAAGGGCTGGGGCAGCAGATGGGGCAAGCTCTCATCTGTGATAGAGACACCCCCTGGCCATCCCAGAAGTGTGGAGGATGACTTTCGAGCACCTTGATTGGCTGGGTGATGGGTGGAGCCATTAATTAGTCAGGGAAAAGGAACAAGCAGGGAAGGGGGAGGTAGAAAGGGATGTGCATCCAGAGCCCACTTTATTCTTATCCCCTTGGGGTTTGTCCTCAGCCCCTAAGTGTACCCTGCACCATGTCTGATCACTGGGAGGGACCTCTCTTCCTGAAAATATGGCTAATTTAAGAAGACAGTGGCAGTGTTCTAGGGCTTCCTGTGTGAAAAAATCAGGACAGGATGCAGAGATACTGGTGTCCCAACAGCCAGGAGGGCATGCTGTTGGAATCTGGGAGCTCAGGGCAGGAGGAAGGGAGCAGGGGCAGTGAGGCTCTGCTCAGACGGAGCCTTAGAGGGGAGCAGAAGAGACAAGATGGGAGCACGCTGAGCAAGCCAGAGTGGGCCAGAGCCTGGGAGGGGAGCAGAGGGGCAGAACTGGGGCACTCACTGCCCACATGCCTCTCTCAAGGGGCTGACATCACTAATAGGGACCAAGGTCTCCTTTCCACAGTCTGAGCCAATAAGCGTGGGAAGCCACGTTCCAGCCCTGTGTCCTAGACCAGGCATAACCCCAGAGCTCAACTGCTGGGGGTGACAGAGTTCACCTTTGCAAAGGTTTTGGTGACACCAAGGCAGGAGGGCATCCCTGAGGACAGTGAGCTCAGGCCACTCTATGTTTGCCGCGACATGCTTCTCCACTTAACATTCTGATGACCTCAAGTGGCTTCACATGGTCTAATTCACACCCAGCAAGACTCAGCCAGCCTCACTAGAAGTGGCCAACAGCCAAGTTGGTCAGGGTAGGAAAGGAAGAGGGGAGGAGGAGATGAGAGCAGGGGGTGGGCCAAGGGGCAAATGCAAGGAAATGGAGCAACCTCTCTGTCTCTTTCTCTCTCTCTCTTTAGTTTTCTTTTTTTTTTTTTTTAAGATGGAGTTTCACTCTTGTTGCCCAGGCTATAGTGCAGTGGTGCGATCTCAGCTCACCACAACCCCCCACCTCCTGGTTCAAGTGATTTTCCTGCCTCAGCCTTCAGAGTAGCTGGGATTACAGTATGCGCCACCACACCTGGCTAATTTTGTATTTTTGGTAGAGAAGAGGTTTCTCCATGTTGATCAGGCTGGTCTCAAACTCTTGACCTCAGGTGATCTGCCTGCCTCGGCCTCCCAAAGTGCTGGGATTACAGGTGTGAGCCACTACGCCCGGCCTCTGAAGTTTTCTTAAAGTTTCACCCCCCTGCACTTGCAGGCAACATCCTGACTGCTTATGAAATCTTAACAGTCACAATACTTCCACCTGCAAGCAATGTTGCAGCTTTATTTAATCCTCATTGGAGGTTTTTTAGTTTATTTATTGAATCTGATCCCCCCAGGATTCCTGAGTAGACCAAACAGTGGAAGGTGACCCTCAACATGAGACTGAGACCAGGGTTGGAATGACTAGTGGCCACTGTGACCCTGTCCTTATGAAGAATGACCCTAGTGACACTGTCAGGAGTGAGCACTGTCTTTTGCTGGCCTCGTAATTAAAAACAGAGCCACATCCGAGGTAGCAGGAAAAGAATCCTGGTTCCAAAGCCCAGACGCTGTAAACTGATGTTTTGGTTTTCAGCCAACAGGTACGGTTTCAGTTCCCCTAAAGCATCTGAAAAATAAGGACAGAAGCAGCAGCAATGGCCTTTTTGGGTAGTTTTTGTATGAAAGGAGAGCACCCCAAACCAAATGAGATAACTTGGTCCAGTTTTGCAAATAAATTTACTTGGAATGTCCAAAGTCCACCATGCAAAAAAGTTCAAAAATGTTTTGAAAACTGCGTTCTTTCCAACAGAGCATGGCTAAGAAGACAATCCTTTGATTCTGGCCTCTGCTGGCTTCTGGCCCTTCCTATCTCATTTGCTGACGGAACTCAGCCTCCCCTCCTGCAGGAAGAGAGCACTTGGGATTCCAGCACCACTGGGGATCAGATCCTTCTAAATTCTCCCTCCTTTGGAAAGCTGGTTAGAATGGAAGCAGCTCAGACCAGGATGTCAGGTAAGGCTGTGTCTTGCATCCCAAATTTGTCAGGTAATAGCCACACAACCAACTGTCCCAGTTTGCCCAGCACTGTCCTAGTTGAAAGTCTGGTGTCCTAGGAAACTCCTCCTTTTGGAGCAATCCAGGATGGTCGGTCACCCTGGTTTTCTCAACCTCTCTGAGCCTAGTTCACTCTTTCGTGAAGTGAGGTTACCCTGAAGCTGTGAGGATCAGATGGTGCATGGTTTAGCCAGTGTGAATCAATGGAAGCTTCACTCCCTGAGAGTATATAGTGGGGGTTCCCAGCAGGGCACCCACTCATAGGTGTTGTCCCACCAGGGTCTGTTGGATGTTTTCCATCTGTGGCTGTCCCTCACCTACTGTCTAGCTGCTTCCAGTGGGGCACCTGTGTACATCCCCAGGAGAGAGATAGGCAGGGAACTGCCAGGGAACTGAGTCTGTGGGCTGGGGGACTAGGGGTGCCTCCAGATGTCGTCAGGGCCATTTCCAGTGAGAGGCACCAGGGTCCTGGTCCCAGGGTCTTGGGGAATTCCACCTGGGATACTGCTCCTTTACCAGGTGCTGAGGTTTGAAAGCAGATGGTGAGTGAATTTAGGAGATGCCCCTTCATCATTGGCAGCCACAGAGGTTGCTGCAGGAGGAGAAGAGAGTGATGAGCTACACAACCAGGCCACGTCCAAAGTCTCTAGATAAGCCTCAGTGAATCAGAAAACCAGGTTTGAATTGAGGACCTGAACTTTCTGCACAAGAACTGACCACAATGGATGGGCAGAGAGTAGTGCCCAGTGTCCTGATCTTTCCCTGGCCCTTTCCTCCTGGTGCCGTAGCTGTGCCTTTGAGACATGGTTGCCTGGTATAAGTCCAAAGGGTTGATGCCCAGGCTGGGTTCACAGATCTGTATGCACTTGGTGGAGAATCCAAGAAAGACTGCACTGCTGAATGTCCCAAGTCATCACATTTTAGAAAAGAATAGCATCAAACCCTTGCCCGATATGAGTGTTACAGCACTCAGCAACCCTACGGGGTAAGTACAATGTATGATCCTCCATTTGGCAAGTGAGTAAACTGAGGCACAGAGTGGCGTGGCACGCTGCTCACTTGTACATAGCCCATAAGTGATGAAGCTGGGGTTCCAACCCAGGAGGTCTAATTCAGAATCCAGACTTTCAATGCCTACACTAGACAACCGTCTAACGTGGGGGGATATCTGGAGTCATCTTGCTGTTATCTAAAGCACATTCTGGTGATGGAAGCTAAGAGTAATACAAGGGACAGACTGAGAGGTAGTGAGCAGCCCATCATGAGAGGTGTGTAAGCAGAGACAGGATGCCACTTGGAAGAGACCATGGCAAAGCTGAGTCCTTGTACCCCGGGAGTTCTAAGAAACAACAACAAAAAAGGAAAGCTGTGCCTGCATGAATTATTCAGAAGCTGTAAAAGGCTCCAAAATCTCATTAGTGTGCTTCTGTTCTCAGGGTTCCTTTTGTTTTGGTTTGGTTTGATTTGGCTTACATGTTTCTGTTGTTTCCTTTCCCATGAAACTTCTGGGCTTGGAAAGAATTGTTTGATGGTCTCTCAGCTTCATATATGGAAAAGATTCAGTTTCTCTCTGGGAAAAGACATGAAATCCTTTTGCGTCAACCCAGGTGAGATCAGTTGAAAGGGAGCCCTGTGGCTGTGCTCTGGAGAGAAGCCATCTGTGTCCATGGTTTAGGTGCCAGCCCCCTGCAAGGCTTAGCCCCCGGGTCATCCCTGGTACTGTCGTGCTGGGCCTTCCAGAAATCCTGTTGAGAGAGTGGCATCGTTGCTCTGTTACCTGCTTAGAAAGGCTTTCTACCCAGCAAGGTCCTGTGCTTCTCCAGCAACTGTGCCCACTCCTAATCCAGCACAGATTCCATGGGGCATTCACAGCATGGGCAGAAGGGAGGGAAGATGGGAGGTAAAGCAAAGAGGGGAGAAGGAAATTCCTCATCAAATGTGTTTGGCTAGTGTTGGCTGAAACACATTTAAGCAGGTTTCTTTACTGCAGGGCTTCCAGAGCCTTTGAAGTACTAACATGCACTGTGAATCTCAAAGGGGACATATCCGAACGGCACATTTTCCCATCTCATTTGGTCCCTCTCCCGTTTGTTTTTTCTGAGGAATATCTTGTGGGACTAGTGTTTCCTGGCATTTCCTTTTGAAATACTGAGCAAATAATATTTTAACCTTAAACTGTTACCTCTGGATTCTGATCTTCCCTTTGCACAGATACTCACTTCCACAAACACGGAGCACTTGTTGTGAGCCTACCAGGAGCCTGAACAGGGATCTTGGGAGATCTCGGAAGGGACCTGTTTCTCCTGTTGGTTTACAGAGCTCCATGCGGCCAAGAGGTAGGGCTTTTACAACACAAATAGTGGCAGCCAACATTTTTTCTGCCAAACTGTGTTCTAAGAGCTTTATGACTGCATGAGGGAAGCACTGTCATTAAGCCAATTTTGCAGATGGGGAAACTGAGGCACGGCAAATGGCAATGCTGGGAATCAGCTCTGGGGGTGCGGCTCCAGGGCCAAGCTCTTCCCTGCCTGGGGAGCCGCAGCTCAGGCACTTGCAGGGCCACCGAGGGGACACGTGTGGGCAGAGTGAGCAGGCTGAGGACTCAGGCTGGTGCTGGCTGGTCTCACCTGGTTCCCCAGCGCCCCCCAGAGGCCCCAGCTCTCAGCGGCCAGGTGCAGACAAACCCTTCCTGGGCCAGACCGGTGTGACCCTATCAGTGACCCTTTCCTTGGGGACCTAAATGTGTGGCTGTTCCCTTCATCATGCGGGCTGAGGCTGTTTTAATCTTGATTCAACATTCAGCCCCCTCTCTGGTTTTTCCCCTAAACCGAATCACATTAAGCATAAGGTGGATTTCATAATTTCACTAAGGCTGGGCACAGTCCCGAGGAAGGCATATGGCACAGTCTGTGGATTCCTGAGAAAGATCCCTTTTACTGTGCATCTCCTCCCAAGGCAGCTCAGTGTCATCATAGCATCTCAGTGTGCTGATCACTGGCAGAGAAGGGCAAGCGCCAGCTGTGACAACATGCTGGAGGCTGTGGGCAGCTCCTCTCCACTCTCCCACCCCAGCAGGCTGAGACAGTTATAAACGAGCCCTACAACCTAAAAACGGTGCTGAAGAACCACTTTCCTGCTGCAGCCACTGCTGAACCACAGGGAGCTTCCAGGACTTCCCTCAGTTCTGATCTTTTCTTTCCCCTCCCTGAGTCTCCCTCTGCCTGCCATGGCTCTGTTGCCTTCTTGGGCTCCTGGAGCTCTTTGGACCACACTGAGGCTGGTTTCTCTCTAGGGGACCCTGGCTGGAGCCCCTCGCTGAGCTCACACCAGGCTCCCAAGTGGTATGTGCCCTCCTGCCTGCTCACCTCTGCCCCACTGTCCACACTGCCTGGAAGGGTCTCCTCTCCTGCTGCCCGCCTCTGGCCAGCCCCTTCCTCTGGGGCTGCTCCCTGGTCCCCTTCACTTACCTGCATCTCCTCCCACCTCCTCAGAACTTCTGCCCTCCCCACTCAGTCTCCATCCAAGCCCCGACTCCAGTATTCCCAATGACCCCAGCCAGCTGCTCTCCACTGCTACCCAGTGCTCCCAACAGGAGTGGTGAGTCCCTGGAAGAAGGTGGTGGCTCAGTAAGTACTTGGAGCTTGGTGGTTCCCATGGGTGAGATGGGGCAGGGAGGTCCGGGGGTACAGGGATCAGGGGCTTGAGGCAGCAAAAGAATTGGAGTGACTTTGATTCTCAGGCAGGAGGAGACCTCTCAGGGTTGGAACTGCCAGAAGCCTACAGGGCCTGTTTCCAGAGCTGCCTCCAGGAGAGAAGGTAACCCACCTGGCTCCCAATCAAGCCCTATCTTCTCAAAACAAGCTTTCTGCACTTGTAGGGTGGGTGATTTTAGAGATTTTGAGAATCAATCTTTGCTTCTTTTCTTTTTTCTCTCTCTCCTTCTCAGTCTCACCCACTCTAATCCCAGCTGCTGCTTGTCTAAGCCCCTCAAGCAAGACTCTTTTAGTGAATGAAAGCTGACAACGTGAGTCTCAGCCTCCTTCCCAGGAGCAGCTAAGCTGACAGATCCTTGATTCTGACAGGCCCTGCAGCTCCCTTCTCTCTCTCTCAGCCACCCCTGGAGGGAGGCCCTATTATCATTAGTTTACAAATGAGGCTCAGGTGGTAACTTGTCCAAGGCCAGGCAGCCGGATTGCCGGGAAGCAGCTCTTCCCAGCCCCGCTGCTTTCACCCTGTTCCACATCTCTGGTCCTTGTGTTTAGAACCATTCCTGAGCGGGTTTGCCAAAGGCAAAAAGCAAAAACCGAGGCTTGGCTGACAGTCACGGAGGCCCTCTGAAACGTGCAGTGGCAATTCCAGAAACACAAGCTCAGATCAGATCCTCAGCACTCAGATGAACTCATGTCAGGCTTGCTACAATACTATCTGCTGGAACAGCGTTCTAACTCCTTAACAGGATGAGGTATATTTTCCTTGGCCTATTCTGGGCAAAGATCAGCAACTTCAAACAAGGGCTGTTCTTCATTTAAATTCCTGATTGATATACATTTTTGAAGAACACTGGGAAGTAAAAACCTGGAGGACTAAACTGTGTTGCTGGGAAGATAGTTCCTAAGAAAATGTTCTGAGTCATGCCTCCCCAAATCAGCCTTAAGAAATCCCCCGTTTCTTAGGATTCCCTCCCTTCCTTCCGTAATATACCTGTGCAAACTTAATGGTTTGCCAATTTCCTTCTTGAATTGTGTCCATTGGATTATATTACAGATGTGTCAATTTCCCACTCCTGATTGTTGTTCCACTTCCTGGCCCAGCTCTATGGGATTATTTGAAGCCCCAGTAATTGGACCTGCAGGATTCCCTGACCAGAGATGCTCTTCCCAAGCAGGACATATGTGGGTTCCTGCACCCCATGGGTTCTCTTCTACAACAGGAGTGCCACTTATTTCGGACATAAATATTTCCCCATCTTCTAGCCTGCCTGAAGTATTTTGGCTTAAAAATGATGGTAGAATGCAAAAGATTGGAATAAAGTTAAGATCTCATAGAAGAACATGTTCAGAAGTATCTGGAGTAAAATGGAGATTTGCTCAAAAATATTTGGCCATGGGCTGGGCGCCGTGGCTCACACTTGTAATCCTAGCACTTTGAGAGGCCGAGGTAGGCGGATCACAAGGTCAGGAGTTTGAGACTAGCCTGGCCAATATGACGAAACCTTGTCTCTACTTAAAAGAATACAAAAATTAGCTGGGAGTGCTGGCGCACACCTGTAGTCTCAGCTACTCAGGAGGCTGAGACAGAAGAATCGCTTGAACTTGGGAAGCAGAGGTAACAGTCAGCTGAGATCGCGCCACTGCACTCCAGCCTGGGTGACAGAGTGATACTCTGTCTCAAAAAAAAGAAGGAAGAAAAATTTGATAATGAAATGGCACTTGCAGTTAAACTTTTCAATCATCTGTTGATGGCTTTTACTTCAGAATTATCAACAATAAGACTTAGGTCAGCCTGGCCAGTCTTTTTTTTTTTTTAATGAAAGAAAGAAGAAGAAAGAAAAAAGGGGGAGAGAGAACAGAATTCTTGCTCTATTGCCCAGGCTAGAATGCAATCTAGGAATAGGTATTAAAAACCTCTTTTATGGCGATAATTGTACTTAACAACAGAGACAGGAAGGAATAAGAGAAGAAAATAACAAACAGCCAACCAATATTTCATTTAAGTCTGTGAAATGCTATGCAAATGCTGAAGAGTGATTTACTTCCAATTATATAGTTACTTTCAGAATA